>PITA01004785.1:0-95832 GCA_004023965.1 Spilogale gracilis
TATTTATTTGACAGAGAGAAACACAGCCAGAGAGGGAACACAAGCAGCAGGAATGAGAGAGGGAGAAGCAGGCCTCCCACCGAGCAGGCAGCCTGATGTGGGGCTCGATCTTGGGACTCCTGGATCATGACCCGAGCCAAAGGCAGAGGCTCAACCACTGAGCCACCCAGGTGCCCCAGAGAGATCTTTCTAGAAGCATAGATCATGTGGCCCCTCTTCACTCTGAATTACATTTCCTTGGAAGTCTCCATTAACTCCCCAGTCAGTTAGGGGCTCTATCCTTTCTACTCTTCTAGCACCCAGAGCAAACGGTCATAGCACCTGTCATATCCCTGGCATATCTATGGATCTTTGTAGAGAGGGACCATGCATGTAGGGGTCACTATTCTAAGTGTGGTCTGTGGACTAGCACCTTGGGCATCACATGGGGGCTCCTTAGGAGTGCAGACTGTCACACCTCACCCAGATCTACAGAATCTTAATTTCCATTAAATAAGATACCAGGTGATTCATTTGCACCGTAAAATTTGAGAAGCACTAACGACTGTTGAGAAAAGCTTCTGTAGGCGGAGAGGGCAACAGAATCTAAAGTTCAAGTTGGCCTTTTCATTTCCTTTGTTGTTTGGTGAGCTGGGGGTGGGGGTGGAGGATGGAGACAGCCTACTGAAATGACCTACACACATCCTAGACTGAATAAAATCAATGCAAGCTTTGAAACTCAGATCAGGAAGAGAACTGATTATTCTGGAAACAGCTGACAATGTCAGGTTAATGCTGAGCTGCCCTGAATGAGGCAGGCAGATGCCAGGATATGTCAGCAAAAGGACCTGTCATAGCATCAATTAAGAGAAATGCTGAACACTCACCCCTTTGTTGGAGCCCAGCATAAAGGGGAGTGCAGCAGGAGGGTGAGAAGGCAGACAGCTCTGTCCTGACAACAGGAAATTGCTTAGGAAGATTTATTTTGCGCATAGTGCGAAGTCATTGTTAGACAGAAACGACTGTGTGCTTAGCCGTTCTTGAGTGTTCCATGCATCCAGGTTGTCCCACCCAGTATATTCTTAGCACTCCTGTTGCTCATCAAGCAGTCACAGGAGTGCCACTTAAATTATGGGCCCTGAGGCCTCACTTCCTGAAAGGCTCCAATAATCTTTCATTGATACACAATAGATCTCCAGGGCAAATCTGAGCTTTCCTATGTGGAAGCTGCTTGGTGAGGTCTGGGGGAGGGTAGGGGCTGTAACAATTAGCCTTTGAGTAGCCAAGAGAGCCCTGCTGAGGAGAGCATCAAACATTTGTTAAAGATTTACCTCCATGGGGCACCTGGGTGTCTCAGTCAGTTAAGCACAGCTGCCTTTGCTCAGGTCATGATCCTGGGGTCCTGGGATCACCTCCTCATCAGGCTCCCTTCTGTTCGGAGAGTCTGCTTCTCCCTTTCCCTCTGCTCCTCCCCAGCTCATGTTCTCTCTCTCTCTTGCTCTTTCTGTCTCTCTCAAATAAATAAATAATCTAAAAAAAAAAAAAAAAAAGATCTACCTTCATACACCAGGCACCATGGTGGCAAATGGACATACATGACCACACTGGCAAATGGACATACATGACCACACTTGTTGTTCTTTCTGAACTTATCACCCTGGTATTCTCTCTTTCTTTCTTTCTTTCTTTTTTTTTTTTTTTAAGATTTTATTCATTTACTTGACAGAGAGAAACACAGCGAGAAAGGGAACACAACCAGGGGGAATGAGAAAGGGAGAAGCAGGCTTCTTCCCAAGCAGGGAGCCCGATGCGGGACCCAATCCCAGGACCCAGGGATTGTGACCTGAGCTGAAGGCACTTAACAACTGAGCCACCCAGGTGCCCCTTACCCTGGTATTCTCATTCCTATCACTGAAGAAGCTGAAGCCAAGATACATTAGCTGACCGGTGGCATCCTACAGCTAACAAATGGCGTTGGTATTTGGGTCGGTGTTGGTATTAGAGATGGTATCATAGGTTGAATTGTGATGTGACCCCCCCCCAAAAAAAAGGTGCATTGAAGGGCTAACCCCTAATATTCCAGAACTTGAGCTTATTTGGAAATAGGTTCATTGCAGAGGTAATTAGTTAAGATCAGGTGATAACTGTATGAGGATGGGCCCTAAATCAAATAAGACAGGTGTCCTTATGAGAAGAGACACAGGAGGGAGAAGGTGGCTGTGATGATAGCAGGAGGCAGAGAGTGGACTGATGCCGCTACTAGCCAAGGAACAGCAGCACGGCGGGAAGACATGAGGAGCTAGATGTGGCAAGGAAGGATTCTTCCCTACAGGTCTCAGAGGGAGCATGCCCCTGGTGACTCCTTGATTTTGGACTTCTAGCCTCCACAAGTATGATGCTGCCCTGAGAAGCCAACGCACCTGGGAGTATAGTTTTGCCATTAACATCACCCTGCAGACAGGTATCTTGAGGGAGCCATTTGGGGTGCTCAGATCAGTAGTATCCACACTCAAATGCCCACTCCAGAGCCCTCCTGTGCACGTGTGAGGTGGTCATCACGGTGGAAAAGATCAACTCCACCTGGAAGGCTCGCTTCTAAGGGAGAGGTGACAGCTAAAAAAAGGAAGGGCCAAAATCCTCCCGAGAGAGACCCTTTGAAACCCCATCATTTTATAAAGAAAGAAAGCAGATGACAGTGTCACCAGCCTCAGAAGAAGCAGAACATAAGATTGATCCTTATAAATCCTCCCAAGGGATTTATTGAGGGAGAGTGCTTAAGAGAAAGATGGTGAGGGAAGGTGGGGTTCAGGCTCAGCCTGACCTTGTGGGGAGCTTAGCATAACTACCCCACAGAGGTGGTTTTCTCCCAAAAGGCAAGGGGTGTTGTTGCAAAGGAATCCTGGCTCCCCACAGTGGTCCCGCTGAGGGTGTTGTGTGTGTGCACAGTGTGTGCTCATGTAGTGATGGGAGGAGCTGAGGTGGTGGGGGTGGGACAAAGGAACTCACTAGAAGTTAATTAAGATCTCTTCCTGGTGTGACTCTGGAGGACTGGGGTTGGGAGGGCGTGGGGGGAAAAGGTGCTGTTGGTAGAATTCCTCATTGTTGAATGATCAATGTTTCAAGAACAACAGAGCCTTGACTTCTTCCTCCTCTGAAACTCATTATTAAAATAGAAGTTTGACTAAAAATCAAAATACCTTTAAAAAAAGATTTGGATTAATTAATGAGCACAGGTTTTCTTAAGTCACGAGGACCCTAGGGGTGCTTGGAGTACATCCTTGGCTCTCTGAAATGATGGGCTGCTCTGCTCCTTTCCCATCCTTATGCCTCAAAAATAAAACCAAACAAAGCAAAGCCTTCCTTGGTTCTGGCATCAAGGTTAAAGTCGAGGGCTAAAGAGGTTCCTCTACTGGAAACCAGCAAAACAAGGTGCAGTGGGAGAATGGGAGAGGAGAGGTGTTCCGTCCACAGCACAGGACAGTCCTTGAGGAGACTGATTTTGAGGACTGTGCAGAATCCCTCTGTAGAGCTCCTTCAGGGCTGGCCTGGGCTCTTTGTCCTCACTTATTCATCTGTTCTCACCTACTTTTATCTACTGCTTCCATGATCTGGGGAGCCAGCCAGTTTCTGTTCTCATCTCATGGGGAATGGAAGTAAGAATGGGGCTGGCCAGAGGCCAACCATGAAATGCTGCTACAGTCCCCCATCTCTCCTTCACGTTGCTACCCGCCCACACATCCCTCCAGATGTCCCTCTGTGCCCTTCCTCTCTGCTCACCCTGCAGAGCTTCGTTCCTTCTCCCTGCTTCTCCAGCCCCATACCTTTGCCTCCAATCATCCGTTTACCTGATTGGTAACCAGCCCAAACTAGCAGTTATGCTCTCCATATCCACCTGTTTCCCTCACATTTTGTTCATTCTAAAGTGCACAGGACTAATAGAAGTCTTGCTCTCCCTCAGGCTGGGGGAAAGGAGGGTGCCATTTTTTAAATTTTATTTTTTTTTACTTCCATCAGGGTACTAGGCTGACAAATGAAGTTCCCTGGGGAAGAACTGCAGAGCTGGGCAGTGAGCAGCAAAAATGGAAGGTGGGAGTAGTGAGGAGCAGGATTTCCTGGAGCCCCTAGAACCATGTATTGATTACTCATTCATTTCACAATATTTATTGAGCAAGGGCAGTTGGGGGGAAATGTATAGAGAATCGGCAGATTGTTATGTTCTAAATGGATCTGACAGGAGCTTTCCTGTTTTCAGTCTACATCAGGCTGGGTCTGAATTAGACCACTCATGGTGGTGATGGTGGTGGTGATGGTGCTGCTGGTGGTGGTGTGTGTGCGTGTGTGTGATATGGGTGGGATGTGTGGTGTCTGTGATGTATGTATTATATGTACGGTGTGTGTGGTGTGGGATACATGCTCTCTTTGTATGTGCATGATATGTGTATGTAAAGGAGAACCTTTCATGGTACTCTGGCTGGCACAGGATACTCAACTTTTGTCTATACCCCCAAGTACCCAGTATAGCCCTATCTCTACCTTTCCAAGCAGTAGTTGGTAGGACAGGGACAAGAGTGGGCACTCAGTCAGTTTCCTGGCACATACTTATTGAATCTCACCTCAAATCAAAGATGTTCACTCTGCATTAATTTTCATATATGGTGTTTGTTGAGGTCCAACATTATTCTTTTGCATGTGGACACCCAGTTTTCCCAACACCCCATGTGGAAAAGAGTGTCATTTCCTCATTGAATCATCTTGGCCCTCATATTGAAAATCATTTGACATATGTATAAAGGTTTATTTTTGGACTCTCTGCTCTATTCCATTGGTCCATTTATCTGTCTTTATGCCAAGACCATATTATCTTGTAGTACGTTTTATAATCAGGAAGTATGAGTCCTTCAGTTTTGTTCTCTTTCAAGATTTTTTTTTTTTTTGGCAAATTCAGGGTTCCTTGTTCCATACGAATTTTAAATTTTATTTTTTCAATTTTACAGAAAACATTGGGATTTTAATAGGGATTGCACTGAATCTTTAGATCACTTTAGGTAGTATTGACATCTTAATCCACAAACAACAGGTGGCTTTCCTTGGGCACCTGGGGTGCTTAGTTGGTTAAACATCTGCCTTTGGCTCATGTCATGGTCCCAGGTCCTGGGATTATGAGCCCTGCATCTGTGGGAAGCCTGCTTCTCTCCCCTGGCCTGGCCCCTCCCCCTCCTTGTGAGCTCTCTCTCTTAAATAAATATAATCTTAAAAAAGGAGACCTGGCCTTCCAGGTTTTAGTGCCTTCTTTAATATCTGTTGGCAACATTTTGCAGGGTTTTTTAAATAGTTTTTTTAGGGGCGCCTGAGGGGCTCAGTTGGTTAAGCCTCTGCCTTTGGCTCAGGTCACAGTCCCAGGTCCTGAGATTGTGAGGCCTGCATCAAGCTCCCTGCACAGAGGAAGCCTGTTTCTCCCTCTTCCCCCATTCCCCCACTTGTGTTCCCTCTCTTGCTCTCTGTCAAAAAAATAAATAAAATCTTTTTTTTTTAAAAAAAGCGATGTTTTTTTAGAAAAGTTATTTATTAGAGAGAATGCGTGAGCAAGGTGAGTGGCAGAGGGAGAAGGAGAAGCAGACTTCCCGCTGAAAAGAGGGAGCCTAACTCTGGCTCCATCCCAGGACCCTGGGATCATGACCTGATCCAAAGATAGTCGCTTAACATACTGAGCCACCCAGGTGCCTCCATCTTGCAGTTTTCATCATATAAATTTTTCACCTCCTTGGTTAAAGTATTTTATTCTTTTGTATTCTTTTGATGCTGTTGTAAATTGTTGTTTTAATTTCTCTTTAAGGTTGTTTATTATGGAAACAGCCAATTTTTGTGTTGCTTTTGCATCCTGCAACTTTGCTAAATGTATTAGTTCTAACAGAATTTTTTTTTATTTGGTGGAAGGAGAAAGTTTTTTAATTTTCCAGTTGAAGAGGAAAGCAATGGATCTTAAACAGCAATGTAAATCTGCTACCCACCAGAGTCTTGTCAGGAACATGCTGGGTAAAAGACTTTCATGGAGAACTGAGTTGAAGGATGCCTGGGCTTTCCATTCTTCTGGGTAATCTATATGTTGTCCTTAAGCCTGATCATAACAGAAGATCTGTATAGAGTCCCTTGTGTGTAGCCACTCTGATTATTTTTGCTTGCATGTTTATAATGCATTATTTTATTAGGTTGAACATATAATATACTCCCATGGTACAAAATTCAGAAGGTATAAAAGGCTGTATAATGAAAAGTCAGTCTCTTACCTTTATCACCCTCCAACCAGTTCCCAACCCCAGAATCAGTAGCTTCTCGAGATTCCTCCCACCAGAAATGACTTAAGGTATATACAAGCATTTAACTATAGACACTCTTTTGTTCCCCCCACTTATAAGCATTGTTCAACCCTTGCTTTTTTCCATTTCCCAATATATCTTGGTGATTGTTCTGTATGAGTACCTAAATTGCTCTTTGTTCTTTTTTCTTTTTTTAGAAGATTTTATTTGTGTGTGGGGGGGGGGAGAGGAAGAGAGAGCACACAAGCAGGTGGAGTGGCAGACAGAGGGAGAGGGAGATGCAGGCTCCCTGTTGAGCAGAGAGCTGGATGTGGGACTCAATTCTAGGACCTAGGATCATGACCTGAGCTGAAGACAGACACCTAACCAACTGAGCCACCCAGGCCCCCCCTCCTTTCTTTTTAATAGCTATGTAGTACTCCATTGGCTGTCTATACCTTAATGTGTTTGATGGACATTGAGGCTGTCTCCAATTTCTGACATTATAAACAGCACAGGACGATTAGGCTCACTCTTGAATGGCATTTCTTTGCCACAGCTCATACTGAGAAACATTCTGAGAAATGGATGTTTCTGTTTCTGCTGTCGAGGTGCCCCCGACAGTATCCATTGCCTTCTGCATCTCAGGGTCATCTTTAGGTGGACAGTGGAGGAATGCTTCCCAAGTTTCTATACCAGGGTTAAGGTGATGCTTCTGAGTTCTGGGTTTTTTCCCTCTTGTAAACTCAGGCTCATGTACTGGATCGTTGGTCCCTCTTAGCTTTGGCTGCTAAAGTTCTCGGAACAAAGTGCCTGGACCTTGTTAGCAATTGTACAGAACTACTCTTTATCCATTTGTGGATACTAATCTTACTCCTACTTCCATTATTTTCCCACCCTTTACTTTCCTTTCACTTCAATTCCCAAAGCTGTTTGTGTTATTCCTTGATGTTTTGCACATTTTTGCAAACCATCTCAAGTTCTTTATGTAATGAAGTGGGTATAAATAAACATAAAACCTAAATAAATCCATCATACATAAATAAAATATGAATTTGTGTCGAGGACCTTCAGTGGTCCTAGCTGGCATAGTCCTCAGGCCTCCCCTCCCTGAGCTTCTGTAGGTTGGGTCCCCCAGCTGTCTGGCTTCAGACTGTTTCCATGGCCCTGGAGCTTTATTCCAGCAGTTATACTAGTCCATCAAAATGCTCCCAAACCCTGTTGCCCCTGGCAAAGGCTGAGGAGAAAACCTGACCCCCACATTCTGTAAACATTTCCCTGGAGCAGGGAAGGAGTGGAGAATTCCCTGTGACTGCACCCTGCCTGATATCAGGGGCTGCTCTGAGGTCCTGTTATGCAGGTGTCCCTCTTTCCCATGCATCTCTCAGCTGCCTGCCCACTTCAGCCCACCCACCAGCGTGCTTTTGCCTCAGTGTGAGAAAACAGTTCGCATCCAGCCAGTAGGATTAAGTAAGATTAAATGGAGGAAGCCTGCTTTCTCATCTTAGAAACCCCTTTGATCTTGCAGGGACCTCCATGCAGATAGAGCGGTTTTGTTTTACTGTGGCCCCTGCAGGTTGAATTTCACACTTGTGGTTGATTGGCCTTAGGGTGGGTGAGTGACCAACTTGGGAACACTGCAGTCTAAGGGGAAACATGCTTGGGCCCTTCCCGAGTGGCCTCTAGCTCTGCACAGGACTGCTGTTCTAAGTCAGAGGAAGGGAGGACCAGGTCTCTTTGTAATACTTGGGGTGGACATGGGACACCTGAGTTATGGGAAAGGGGATTCAGGGGTTCAGAACTCAGAGATGCATCTGGGGTGCTCGTCTCCCAGAGCTTCTCTGCTTGGGCTTTTTCCAGAGCTGAGTTTGATCTTTATAATCCTCAGCATCTTCACCTACACAATGGGCTTTTAATATGCCTGGGCTCACAGAGTGATTGAGGATTAATTAAGTCATAATAGCTAGTGCTTTAATAGCTCTTATTACAAACTGCCCGTCATTGTAAGTGCTTTATATACAAGTAACTCTTAGTCCTCACAACACTCTTAGTTATCATCCCTGATTTTCAGGAGAGGAAATAGGCTCAGGGAGCATAAGTAATTTGCCCAAATTCACACAACTTGTAAGTGACGGAGCAGAGATGTGAACCCAGGTAATCTGGCCCCAGAGTCTGTGCCCTTAAACACTAGAGCTCTGAGACTTATCTGCAAAGGTCCTGGGGCAGTCCCTGGCATGGTGGGGGATAATGTCCAAGCCTCTCAGCTGCTTTCCCGACTGACCTGAGAGAGGAATTCTAGCAGAGGTGATCTAGGTGATTCTCTGGCAGCCTCACCTACCCCTTCCTCCCGGTTGGCTGCCCTTCTGGCACGCCTGGTGTGTAACTCCATCAAGATACTTAGCACCTCGGGCTTGGATTAAGATTCTTTGTTTATAGCTCTGTCTTCCCTATTCCTTTGCCAGCAACTCTTCCCTCCCATATTCCAGCACTTAACACAGTTATTCATAGATAATAGGTGTTTAATGTTTACTTAAAGATTGTTTTTTCTTTGTTTTGCACTGGGCCCTTGAAATTTCCCTGGGAGGTGACCTTGTCCTCTCAGAGGCCTGGGTCAGAGATATCCCTTTCTAAGCTATCCTGCTTTGTGTGCTCGTGTCTCAAGCAGGCTGTCAGGGGCCCTTTAAAAGTACCTTTTTAAAAATTTATTTGTCTATTTTTTTAATTTTTTCAGTGTTCCAATATTCATTGTTTATCCCCCACACCCAGTGCTCCATGCAATACGTGCCCTCAGTACCCACCACCAGGCTCGCCCATCCCTCCACCCTCTCTCCACCAAGACCCTCAGTTTGTTTCTGAGTCCAAAGTCTCTTATGTCTCGTCTCTGTCCCCGATTTACCCCACTTGCCATTTCCTTTCCTTCTCCTACTGTCCTCTATATTACTCCTTATGCTCCACAAGTAAGTGAAACCAAGGATGAATACCCAACTTTTATAGCAACATGGACTGGATTGGAAGAGATGCTGAGTGAAATAAAAGTACCTTTTTAATTGTTATTGTTTTGGGGCACAAAAGCAAATTATGCCTTTTTTAAAAAGGTATTTATTTGTTTGACAGAGAGAAACACAGCTAGAGAGGGAGCAGAAGCAGGGGGAGTGAGAGAGGGAGAAGCAGGCCTCCTGGCTTGCAGAGAACCCCAGTGTGGGGCTGGATCCTGGAACTCTGGGATCATAACCTGAGCTGAAGGCAGACGCTTAACAACTGAGCCACCCAGGCAACCCAAATTATGCCTTTAAAAAAGGAAGGTGAATATAACATGAATTTTGAAAATGAAAGTCCTCCCTAGTCTGCTATTCCAAGTGTGGTTCCTAGCTTGGCCTTACCTGCGGTCTCAGACCACTCCCACCTTGACCTGCTGAATCAGATCCTGTATTTAACAGGATCCCACAGATTCAAGCCACCTGGAAGTGTGAAAAGCTGGCAGCAACCCTCCTTCTCTCCCACCCCAGCCAAGACAACAAGTGTCACCAGGGTTGTGTGCATGAGAGCCTTTTAAAAAGCACACTCTTCTAACCTCTCAGCAATTACCTGCAATTTTCTAACCTCATCTAAAGCCAAAATGCTCATCAAAGTCATCCAGCAGGAAGCTAATAAAGACCTCATTATCTAGTCTGCTTTCACTCCTGCCCCCTCTCCGACCCATTCCCCCACTCCCAGCAACCATGGTGATCTTTTTAAAAACATCAATTAGATCATGTCACTCTTTCTCTTAGAATCCCGTGGTGCCTTTGCCCTGGGAACTGGAAATACACCCTAGCCTCCTCGCTGCCAGTACCCTCCAACACACTCCTTCTTGCCCTCAGTCCTGATGCATTGTCCTTCTCTCTCTTCTGGCTCCGGGTCTTTGCAGCCTCTGTCCTGTGCCCAGATGCCATTTCTTCCTCCCCTGGCTGGCTTCTGTTCAAGCTTCAGTTCTCGGCTTACAATCAGCTCCTCAGAGGTGTGAGAAGAAACGGGGTAAGCAACTCCAGCCTTCCAGTATTCTCTGTGACTGTCCCCAGCTGTGGTCAGGATGGTCTCCCATAGGATTGTAAGCCCAAGGAGGGCAGGGACAGTGCTCGCGCTGGCTCTCCCTAAGACTTCATACAATGCCTGTAGATAGGAGGTTAACTCTCAATAAATAGTTGTTGTTGACTTGAAGTTGCTTCCTAGAGATCAGGTATATTAACATCATGGTCAGTTGTTTACAGGTTTGTTGAAGTCACAGAACTAATAGATGCTAATTATATATGTTTTAAAGCTCTGCAGGGAGGAAAAAATGAAACCATCCTTTCCTCAATTCCTTCCCACCACAAAAGTAACCACTGATAACAGTTTGTCTTGTCTCCTTCCTGAATTGCATTGTCCTTAAACACACACACACACGCGGCACACACATGTACACACACGCGTACACACACACAAGATTGTGCTATCAGTATTGATTCTACTCTGCAACTTGCTTTTCTTTAATATTATGGTAAAATACAGGGGCCTGGGTGGCTCAGTCCGTGGAGCACCTACTTGTTGATTTTAGCTCAGGTCATGATTTCAGGGTCATGAGATTGAAGCCTGCACCAGGCTTCCCACTCAACACTGAGTCTGCTTGTGATTCTCTCCCTCTCCCTGTGCTCCTCCCCCTGCTCTTGTGTGTGCTATAAATAAATAAATAAATAGATAGATAGATAAATAAGGGCGCCTGGGTGGCTCAGTTGGTTGAGCGACTGCCTTCAGCTCAGGTCATGATCCTGGAGACCTGGGATCGAGTCTCACATAGGGCTCCCTGCTCGGCGGGAAGCCTGCTTCTCCCTCTCTCACTCCCCCTGCTTGTGTTCCCTCTCTGGCTGTGTTTCTCTCTGTCAAATAAATAAAATCTTTAAAATAAATAAATAAATAAATAAATAGTGGGTAGAATCTTTAAAAAATATTGTGGTAAAATATGCAAACATGAAATTTACTGTCTTAACTGAATTTCTTTCTTCTTTTTTTTTTCTTAATTTTATTTATTTGAGAGAGAGAGAAAGTACAAGGAGAATGAGGAGCAGAGGGAGAAGCAGATTCCACTCTGAGCAGGCAGCTCAATGTGGGGCTTGATCTTGAGACTCCAGGATCACAACCTGAGCTGAAGGCAGACGCTTAATCGACTGAGCCACTCAGGCACCTCCAGTCTTAATCGTTTTTTAAGTTTACGGTTCAGTAGTGCTAACTATATGTACGTGGCTGTACAGTTGTCTCCAGAATTTTTTCATCTTACAAAACTGAACTGTACACTTATTTTCTTTTAGAGTTTATTCTCAAGTAATCTCTACACCCACACAAGGCTTGAACTTACAACCCCACGATTAAGAGTCACTCGCTCCACCGGCTGAACCAGACACCTGTTAAACATTTCCCCTCCTCCCCCCACCCCCAGTCTCTGCCAGCCACCATTCTACCTTCTGTTTCTAGGAGTCTGAACAACTTGCCTTTTGAACTTAGCTTGTCTTCCCCTTTGGGCTCATGGGATCTAGCCCATTATTCCTACAGCCACACAGTATTCCCCAGGAGCTACAGCCACTATTTACCCTGTCCCCTCTCAGTGAGATGAAGGTTGTTTCCAGTTTTCTGCTGTTACAGAAATGCTGTGGTACCATGGTTAAATCCCGGGACTGCGAGGTCAGAGTGTACATACTTCCATTTTGTCAAATTGCCGCTCAAAGACGTTGTACTAGTGACCCTCCCACCCACAGAAGATGAGTGGGCTGCTGTCTGGTTCTTCCCAATGTAAACCAAGTAAATACTATGTCCCATCCCAGGGACAGGAAGGGCCAGCTTTGAAAGGAGGGTCAGTGGCTCCCTTCTGTGGTGGTTTCCCTGGGGAGAAGCCTGGGGGGTTTGGTTGGTGGCGAGATGGGAATCCAGCAGCTAGAAGTAGACACAGGAGGAAGTCTAATTCAAAGCCCATATAATGAGTAGACTTGGGAAGGAGCTCGTTGCCGTGGCAACCTGATTCCCCTGCTGCCAAAAGCGGGTTTTCTTCTTTCTTCTGCACCTGGCAGGAGCTCTTCTCCTTTCAAGATTACTTGAGAAAGAAAGATAAGAGTTTGGCATTCTTTTATTGAGGTCAGTGCCCATTTTCAGACAGGGACCACCCTATCACAAAATGTGATTCTCTAACATCCTCTGGAGGCAAGGAGCTGGTTGAGCCCCATTCATGTGGTGCACGGATGCACCTGGGTCTCCTGCCTGGAACACTGAAGTGAGTGATGGACTCCACTGACCTGCACTGTCCTTAGGTGGGCCGAGCTCCCAAGGAGACTGCTCTGTTCCCTTCACAGGAAAAGGTGTTTTTTTTTTTTTTTTATTTCGTTCTTTAAGAACACCAAAGGTCAAGGTCAGGGAAGCCTGCTTGAGTAGGCCTCTTAAACCAGTCCCTGGTTTAAGTCACTTTGCTTTGCTTTCTCTGCATTTAACCTTGAAAATGCTGATTGGAAAAGAGCAGAATTAAATTGTTTTGACCTGTTTCCTCCATATCAGGCTCTGTGCTAGGCACACAGTAGGAATGCCCTTGTCTAATCCTTTAACTCTCAGTAAGATGGAAATTAGTATCCCCATTGTTCTGAGAATGAAATTTGAAGCTCCAGACCTTAAATTTTTGCCTAAGATCTCAATGCAGAAGTTATGAATCTGGCCCTACCTGGGTCTCAAGGTCACGTTCCCCACCCCCACTCAGTAGATAATTTGGAGACTGCAAAGAGGTCTGTGGGGACTTGATTTGCAAGCTTCTTCTGCTCCCCTCACCTGATGGTGCCCTCCTCCTTCATCCCCACCTCCCTCCCTAATCAGGCAGTGAGCTCTGGTGGGGAAAACATGGGGGTATGGAGATTCAAATCCATACTGGCTGTGGATCCTGACCTTGTCTGAACCCTAGCCTCAAAACAGAAATATGGGAAAATGGCCCTCTGGGTTTTGTCTGGTTTTTTTTTTTGTAAAGATTTTATTTATTTGACAGAGCGAAACACAGCCAGAGAGGGAACACAAGCAGGGGGAGTGAGAGAGGGAGAAGCAGGCTTCCCGCTGGAGCAGGGAGCCCAATGTGGGACTCGATCCTGGGTTTCCGGGATCATGACCTGAGCCGAAGGCAGTCGCCCAACCAACTGAGCCACCCAGGTGCCCCTTGTCTGTTTTTTTTTTTTTTTTTTTTTTTTTTTAAGAACACTTAGTGCTATGGGGAGGATTAAGTGAACCAAGAAGGAAGGATCCCGTGATGTGTCTCTTCTGTTAAACTCAAAACAGCCCAGATCTGCACCCAGTGGCTTGGGAACCTTTTCTGCTTTCTCTAACACAGCCTTTCCTGTGGGAAGGTGCTTCTGTAGCCTCCAGGGTGTATGACAGTATTGATTTGTATCCTTGAATTTGATTTATCTACATCCTATCCCAGCGGCAACCATCGCTGGAGCCATTCCCAGGAGAATCTTGTCCCACTCACATAGACAGTTAGTCTCCACATTGCAAGCCTGCAACAACCTTTTCCCCCCACAAGCCCACACCCTCCAGCAGGCCTCTGAAATGTTGCCCCAGACGCTCTGTGCTTCCCAGCCTTGACCCTTGGCCTGGGTAGCAGGTGCACACATTCAAGGAAAAATTCAAGGACAATGTTCCTTTTCTAGTTCCTGTAACTTATCTGATGAGTTCCCACCTCCCCCTCAGCCTCCGCCACTTCTGGGAAGGAGAAAGGAAACCTAGTTTGCCAGTTCAAGAGGCTACAGCATCTTCCAGTTTAAATAATCTCTCTTGGATGATTCCATTTCTGTAGGGTAAATGCTCAGTCCTTTAAATTTCCTCTCCTTTCTACTACCACAATCCATGATGGTAGCAGCCAGGGCCATCAAGTGACTGGTCATCCATGGGCTTTCTGGAATGTCCTGCTGACATCCACTGCTGGAATCATGCTGGATGGCCTAAGGGCTCTACAAAGAGTGGTCTTGTGAGTCCCTGCAGTGCCCCAATTCCATTAGAGGATCCCAGAGGAATTTCAGGGTCCCCTGCAGCCATGGGAAGCAGAGTCATTTAATTAGTCATTTCCCCACCTCAGTGTTGCACTTTTGCTCCTCTGACTTCAATACACAAGTGTCTAGGCCAGCATAGGTCTCCTTCTAGGGATTCAAATAGGAAAGAGGGCCAAGAATCAGTGCTTTTAGCTATCCCCTCAGCCTTCTCACACACCCCTCCCTCTACCCTTGGCTTTGGCCTGGAGGAGGAGATTAAGATTATGTGTGTCAGGCGCCTGGGTGGCTCAGTGGGTTGAAGCCTCTGCCTTTGGCTTGGGTCATGATCTCGGGGTCCTGGGATCGAGGCCCGCATCGGGCTCTCTGTTCGGTGGGGAGCCTGCTTCCTTCTCTCTCTCTACCTGCCACTCTGCCTACTTGTGATCTCATTCTCTGTCAAATAAATTAAAAAAAAAAAAGATTATGTGTGTCCCTGGCTTCTGCCTTTGTTCACATAGTCCTGGGGTCACACTCAGGTGTTTTATCTTGATTTCCTTCCACTCCAGGCTCATAACAAAACTTGGCGGCCTAGTCTACCAGGCCCGATTCTTTTTTTTTTTTTTTTTTTTTAAAGATTTTATTTATTTATTTAACAGAGAGAAACACAGCCAGAGAGGAACATAAGCAGGGGGGTGAGAAAAGGAGAAGCAGGCTTCCCGCCGAGCAGGGAGCCCGATGTGGGACTCGATCCCGGGTCTCCGGGATCATGACCTGAGCTGAAGGCAGTCGCTTAACCAACTGAGCCACCCAGGCGCCCCCCGATTCTTGATATATTAATGTGTGTTTAAATTATTTACAAAATCTCTCTCTTGGTGAAGACTGACTTTCAAGACTATTCCCTTGCTTTATGCTCTGCAATATTTTTTTTGCTAAGCACTGGTTTCCTCTTTCTCTTTCCATTTCTAATCCTCTCCAAAGCAAACAGATGCTTCCATCAGAGAAAGGCCATTACACAAAAAATGGAGTACACAAGAGACAAGCACACTGAGGTCATTCAACAGATATTCTCCCCAGTCCACACTCATGACTAGGCATGTTTGAGGGTCTTTCCAGTGCTAAAAATTCTGTGAATCGGTGAGTTCTGTCCTTTCCACATTGTTGGACACAGGAGCTGCTATGAGCAGTATTTTGTAAAAAAAAAAAAAAAAAAAACCAAAAACCAAAAACCAACCTTTTTTTTTTTCCAAGACTTTATTTATTTATTTGACAGAGAGATCACAAGTAGGCAGAGAGGAAGGCAGAGAGAGAGGAGGAAGCAGATAGCCCGATGCGGCCTCGATGCCAGGACCCTGAGATCATGTCCTGAGCCGAAGGCAGAGGTTTTAACCCCCTGAGCCACCTAGGTGCCCAAAAAGACCTTTTCCTGGAGCAACATAGTTTTAGTTACTGTCTTGGCTCTCCTCACCCCCAGAGTAAGAGTTCCTAGAAAAGGTGTTCCTACTGCTTCAAAACGCATCAAGTCAAGGCAACACCCACTTTATATCTAAAAGCAAAGCACCTTCTATTAGTTTCCTAGGACTGCTGGAACGAAACACCACAAACTTGGCAGCTTGAAGAGAAATGTATTTTCTCACCAAGGCCAGAAAACCGAAATCCAGAAATCCATGCCTCTCTCCTAGCTTCTGGTGTTTCTGGGCTTACAGACACCTTACTCCAGCCTCTGTCTCAGTCATCACAGACCTTGCCCTCTGTGTTCCTGTGTCCCTCTCCTTTGCTACACATCCAAGGGTCATTTTATTTACAGCCCATCCTAAATCAAGGACGTTATCTTGAGACCCTTAACTTAATTACATTTACAAAGACCCAATTTTCAAATAAGATCATGTTCACAAGTGTTGGGGGTAAAGACTTGGTCAGATCTTTTTGGAGGACACTATCCAAACTCATGACACACTGTTTTCTCTTCTGGACTTGACCTTTTTGCAACATTTGGCACTCGTGATCAGTTTCTCTTGGAAACGATCTTTTCCGTCTTTTCCTGGATGCTCACCCTATCTCTCTGGCTAGTCTTCCTCATGCTCCTCTACTGGCTCCTTTTCTTCTCATCCCTGAAAGGCTGACCTCCCAAAGATCCTGTTCTGTCCTTAAGTCTCTTCTCTCAGTCTCCATCAGGCAGTCACAGCCATTCCCAAGGTCCTCAACAGGACACAATGGAATCATCCTGGGGTGTATGAGGCCATGGTATTGCAGATTTTAGGAGTAGAGTGGATCTCCCAGCTTTTCTTGATGGCAGTGGGAAAGGAACATTATAGGGTCAGAAGAGTGGCAAAAAGGAACACAATATTTTGAAATTTCCCTGGTCTTGGTGTTTGGATGGATTAGGATTGGAGAAGGAGATTACTGGGGATCTTTGGGAAGTTTCTGCTGTAATTCAATATGTGATGAGGGCTTAGATTAGGATGCTACCGAGAGAGAAAGCAGAAGAGAACTGCTGTTTTATGGGTCATCTGCTGTGTGCCACTTCATGTATATTGCAAGTCTCACAACAACTTTGCAAGGATTATATTCTTACCTCCCTTTTACAGATTAAAAAGTTCAGAGATGGGGTGCCCAGGTGGCTCAGCCAGTTAAGTGTCTACCTTTGGCTCAGATCATGATCCCAGGGTCCTGAGATTGAGCACTGTGTCCAGCTCCCTGCTCATCAGGGAGTCTGCTTCTCCGTCTCCCTCTGCCTCTCTCCCTGCTTGTGTTCTCTCTGTCTCTCCCTCTCTCAAAGGACTGAGTAAAATCTTTTTTAAGAAAAAGCTCAGGGGGCACCTGAGTGGCTCAGTTGGTTAAGCAACTGCCTTCGGCTCAGGTCATGATCCCGGAGACCCGGGATCGAGTCCCACATCGGGCTCCCTGCTCGGCAGGAAGCCTGCTTCTCCCTCTCTCAGTCCCTCTGCTTGTGTTCCCTCTCTGGCTGTGTTTCTCTCTGTCAAATAAATAAATAAAATCTTAAAAAAAAAAAAAAAAGAAAGAAAGAAAAAGCTCAGAGGGACGCCTGGGTGGCTCAGACGTTAAGTGTCTGCCTTCGGCTCAGGTCATTATCCCAGAGTCCTGGGTTCAACCCCCACATTGTGCTCCCTGCTCGGCGGGAAGCCTGCTTCTCCCGCTCTCGGTCCCCCTGCTTGTGTTCCCTCTCTCGCTATGTTTCACTCTGTTAAATAAATAAAATCTTTAAAAAAATAAAAATAAATAAAGCTCAGAGAGTTTAAGTGATTTGCTCAAGGTCACACAGTGAGTTAATGTCCATGCTGGGGTATAAACCCGTGTGTCTCTGAGTCTAGAAGTCAGATAGAAGGAATGAATCTGTGAAATAATTTAATATAAGGCATACTGGGACTTCATGATGAAACAGATATAGCAGATGGAAAAGAGCAAAGGACATAATGCCCTGGAGAAAAATGGAGGATGTTGGAGAGTGAGTTAGTTGTGATGGTAAATAGCAGGAGGATAATAAAAAGTGGCTTCTATCATATTGAGTCTGGGATGATAGAAATGCATGTGGACAGATGGGAATCTTGGACTGGGGGTGAAGAAGGGATATAGGGATTTAAGGAGCATCAGTAAAAAGCAGGGACTGGTCAATTGGTTAAGGAGATGGAGATGAGGACAGAGGTCATGACTGGTGACTTGTAGGTATGCTTTACCTGCTTTATCTAAAAGGTGTTGTTCCCTCCCCCATTTCCTTCAGGAAGATAGTTGCTTAATTTCTGATTTCTTCCTCTTAACTCTGTCTCCCAAGAAAAGAGGGAGAGTTGGGGAGGCCACCAGAAATAATTAGATTCCCCAGAAAAGCTTGTGTTGGCCTGCAGCCTGGTGAGGCTAGGCAGAAGCCAGCAATGAGCAGCAGCCGCTCACCTGGTTCCAGGGTAGAGCACTGTTGCTGTTCTTGGATGACCGGTAGCAGGTGGGGAAGCTGACCTAGGGAGCACCAAGCTGGGGGGTAGAAGCAAGTTGGTTTGTGCTCAAGATCCATTTGCTTGACCAACCAGAACTTTATCAAGTGTTGGTGGTAATGGAGCTGATGTTTGGGATTTCAGCCTTTTTTTCTAGTGAGATCCAGGAGAGACCAGGATGGAAGGATAGCAGAATCTCTATGAACCAAACTCTCTTGTTTTTCCCTTTTACAATGAATGCTTTGCCCCCAGACTGCTGTTACAACCACAATTACAACTGGATTTCTTTCTGTTACACACTGTAAAGTAGACCTCAGGAGGACGTGAGAACACAGTATGTATCCAGTGGAGCTATCCCATGGGTTCATCACATCAGGGCATGTGAGATTTTTATTTCACAGATTCGTTCCTTCTATCTAACTTCTAGACTCAGAGACACACAGGTTTATACCCCAGCATGGACATTAACTTGCTGTGTGACCATCAGCCTTCCCTTCAACTCCTCCTAAACACAGGGGTCTTGCAAAGATTATTCCCTTTATCAGGAAAGCCCCCTTCCTTCCTTATCCTTTATAGCTTGGTTGGTGAAATGTCACTTCTTCAGCTCTATCCTTGTCCCACAGTGCTTATTCTCTCCTGTAAACCTCTCTGTTGTAGAGTTCCAATTATAATTCTTACATTTATTTGTGAGATTATCTGATTGATGTTTCTTTTCCCACTGGGGCCAGAAGCTCCACCAGGGCTGGAAGCTCCGCCAGTGCCGGGACACTGCCCAGCTCCGACTGTAGGCACTGTGACTGCTCACTTGACCATGAGCCATCTTAGGTCTTACTGCTCTCAGACATCTAGATTCCACCTGTAAGTATTACTATATTACCACAGGTTTTTCCTCCGGCATCAAGGGAGGATATTATAAACCCTCCAAACTTATTTGCAGTATATACATATATATATTTTAAGATTTTATTTATTTATTTGACAGATCACAAGTAGACAGAGAGGAGGAAGCAGGCTCCCTGCCGACAGAGAGCCCGATGCGGGCCTCGAACCCAGGACCCTGGGATCATGACCTGAGCTGAAGGCAAAGCCTTCAATACACTGAGCCACCCAGGCGCCCTGCAGTATATTTTTTTAAAAAGAAATCTCTACGCCCAACATGGGGCTTGAACTCAGTACCCTGAGATCCAGAGTTCCATGCTCCACCATCTAAGCCAGCCAGGCACTCCTTAGTTGCAGTATTTTTTTTTTAAAGATTTTATTTATTTAACAGAGAGAGAGAGAGATCACAAGCAGGCAGAGAGAGAGAGAGAGAGAGAGAGGAGGAAGCAGGCTCCCTGCTGAGCAGAGATCCTGACGAGGGCCTCAATCCCAGGACCCTGAGATCATGACCTGAGCCGAAGGCAGAGCCTTTAACCCACTGAGCCACCCAGGTGCCCATTATTTGCAGTATTTTATGTACATGTGCAAATGTGCATTTGGGATTGAGGAGAATCCAGATTTTCACAAGATTTGAGGTTGAAAATTCCTTCCTGTGCAAAATCCTCAAGGGTGATCAGTTGCTTTCCTTGCTGTCCTCTAAGTCTCCCTCCTTTGCCCATTTGAATTTCCATGCCCTCCTTTCTTTTGAGACCCTACCTGGCTGGATATCTGTTGTTTTTGTCTTCCCATCATCTTTCTTTCTATGTGAGGTCTTATAAACACTCCTTTTCTTTTTTTTCTCTTAAAAGAAATGTACACACACACCCGCCCACACTCAGTAGGGTTTCCAATGAAATGCCCCCAGAAGAACATGTGACTGGTAGTAGCCAATAGGAGTGTCCCATTTTCCTGGTTCTCACATTTGGTTGGGTAGAAATGGGAAGGTCTGTAAAGAGGGACCAGAGACTTTTTCAGTTTTTGAAACAAATCCTAGGGGTCAAGGTGGGTAAGGGGTGATGGGCAGAAGTGCTGGCTAAGCCTAGAGCTGATGCCTATGAAGACAGTGCAAACCCATACACCTGCTGGCAGCCATCTTTGCTACCACAGGAGCAGACATCTCTTGAGAATGAAGTTGACAGAAAGCAAAACTGAGCAAAGCATTGGCGAGAGAGGGAGATGTGAAGAAGGAAAAAAAAAAAGGAGTGTGCCCTAATGGCAGAGCTCAAGCCCTTGGATCCAGTCATGATTTAAAGCCTCCAGCCAGCCCTGAACTTTTTACTTGACAGGCCAATACATTCCCCTTTTTTGCTCAAATCAGTTGGAGTTAGAGTTCTGTCATCACAACCAAAAAATTCTTACCAACTGTCTCTGTTAACTCAAGCTGCTATAACAAAATACCATACACTGACTCGCTCAAACAATGGACATTGATTTCCTGCCGTTCTGGAAGCTAGAAGTCTAAGATCAAAGTGCCTTATCCCTGAATGAACCACTGTGGCTAGGGAGATGGGAAATGGTAATTGCTTAAAGCCAGGTGGGGCCCATCCCTGGAGCTGGGGGATGAGGTCAGTCCTTTCTAAACCACAAGGTTAGAAGTTCAGGATATTGGGGAGGGTACATGTTGTGGTGAGCCCTGGGTATGGTATAAGAATGATGAATCATAGACCTGTACCCCTGAAACAAATAATACATTATATGTTAATTTAACAAAAAGTTCAGGATATCAGGAGGGTTAACAAAACGTTATTAAAAAATAGGGATTTATTTTTCTTGCACAGTAAGAAGTCTGGAGGATGGAGTTGGTTCAGCAAATCAGTGATACTCTCAGGAACCCTTGTTCTTTCCATCTTTCTTCCCCACCAACCTCACGGCATTGGTTTGCATTCTTATACTTGTCACCGCATGATCCCAAGATAGTGGCTGCAGCTCCAGACAATGCATCAGCATTCAAGGCAGGGAGAAAGGAGGAAGGGCCCACAAGGTATGAAGCTCATCTGTTTACTTTAAACAGGAAAGCAGGACTTTTCCCAGCAGATGTCTGCTTAGGTGCTATTGACCCAAACTGGATCACATGTGCCCCCTTAACTGCAAGGGATGCTGGGAAAGCAGGAGCTGGTGCTGTCTGATGCTCTTGGAGTAATCACGATCCATCACCTGGGCGTTCTGTTACTGAGGAAGAAGAGAATGTGGATATTGATGGGAGTCTCTGATAATGTTAGGCAGAGCTCTCTAAATATACCCAAACTTTCTCAACTCTACATATTTACTCAAGTTTCTTCTACCTGCATGAAACTTGCTCTTTTCCATCTTTGCTTGTCGAAGTCCTATCTGCTCTTCAAAATCTTTTTCAAATGCCCTGAACCCCTAGTGAGATATGAAGACTTCTTCAGCCTCCCCTAGCACCTTCTACCTTTATTCTGGGACTTCATTCTATCTTTCGCATGGATGGTCATATGCATGTCGTAGTATCCCACTGTGGCACAATCTCAAGATTAAAATTTTCCATGTGTGCCTTTGATAGGTGACCTAACCTCTCCAGGGCTTGAATTTCCTCATTAATAAAATGGGATTAATAACAGAACCTGCCTCACAGAGTTGTTGTGAGGATTAAGTAGGATAATTTATTCATGTTAAATATTTCACCTAGTGCCTATTCCATAGAAAATACTTGATAATTGCTAGCCATTATTATTATTGTTATTATTATTATTATTATCCTGTTCTCCCTGACACCTCCCTTGGTCTCCACCTTCCTCAGTTTTGCATACCCTGCCACTTTTCTTAAAATTGAGATATAATTCACATATCATAAAATGTGCCCTTTTGCAGTGTATAACTCAGTGGTTTCATTCTAGAACATTTTTATCACCCTCAAAAGATGGCAACCATGAATCTGCTTTCTGTCTTTATGGTCTTGCCAATTCTTGGGTATTCCATGCAAATGCATTTTTACAACACATGGTGTTTTGTGACCAGCCTCTTTCATTTAGTGTCATGTTTTCAAATTGATCCGTGATGTAGCATGTATCAGTACTTTATTCTTTTTTTGTGGCTTCATATCAGTCCGTTGCATTGATTTACCACATTTTGCTTATCCAATAATCAGTTAATGGACATTTGGGTTATTTTTACCTTTGGGTATTATGAAGAATGCTGCTATGAACCCCTGTGTATAGGTTTTTGTGTAGACATACTTTTTTTATTTCTCTTGGGTATACACCTAGGAGTGGAACCACTGGGTCATGCAATAACTCTGTGTTTAACCTTTTGAAGAACTGCCACACTGTTTTTCCATGGTGGCTGCACCACTTTACATTCCCACGAGTAGTATTGAAGGTTCCAGTTTCTCCATATCCTTGCCAGAACCTGTTACTGCCTGTCTTACTCTGCCGCTTGAAGCCTGGTGACCACATGTGGTACATGTTCAGCCTGTTGATCTGAAGCTCTCTGGGGTTCTCACTCCTCCAGAGTTCGGTGAGGCTAGCATAGGAGGCATGGTTGAGGCCCTGGTGGCATTAGCTGTGACACTGTGGTCTGGAGAAGAACTGTTTCTGCCTTCACCCTGTGCTTACTTGGTGTCAGGCCTAGTCCTGGACCCTGGAGTCCATGTTGGCAGGGAGCCCAGAGTCTATGGAGGCACAGATACATCAGCAGACTAGGGAATTGCGATGTCGTGAATGCAGTCCTAGAGGGCAGCCCAGGGCACCACGGCAAGATGACAGCTGTTCTCCCATCTGGGAGGGAGGAGGCTATCCAAGGAGGGCTTCCTGAAAGAGGCACCACCTGACCTTTATCTTAAAGATGAAGGGGGACTTACTTGGGCAAAAAAGGTGGGGGTGGGGGGAGGGATAGTGTTCCCAGGCAAACAGATTGGCACAATAAAATGTGTGGTAATAGGAAACACCTGGATTGTGCTGTGGAGGTGGGGGGGGAGTAAAGTGGAGATTCAGTGGTGTGGGAATAGCAGAGAGTTCTGTGCGTGAGAAGTCCAGTTTCCACATGGAAGAGATGGAAGGTCTGCCTCAGTCTCCTCTTCTGTAAAATGGGGATTATGATAATAGTCTCTACTTGTAAGGATCTTGTATGGATTTAATGAAACTGAACAAAAAGTTTGTACAGCATTTAAAACCATCTCTGACACATGCTGGATAAATGTTGGTCATTACTGCTGCTCTCTGCCAGGAACTTGAGGATACATCTTTGTATGTTCCTGGGTGGGGCTCAGAGAGGAGTGAGTGGGCAGGTGGAGGGGGCTTGAGTTGGCAGGTGTTCACAGTAAAGATGTAATGTTTTCGTTATCACCATGAGGATGGAGTGGGGACAAAGGGGGACAGTAGACATTTTCCAGAAAAGGAAGATGGACTTGGCAGACAAAGCAATAGGTGTCCACTTCAAGGAAGGAGCAGTTAAGTTACAATCAACCATTATGTATTGACCTACTGTGTGCAAGTCATTGTGTAAAAATTATGGAACATAAAGAAATATGTCTCCCTAACCACAAGTTTATTTACAATGAAGTTGGAGAGGCAAGGTGTTAACTCAAGTAAATAACCATCCAAGTCACATGATAGAACAAGATCAATCATTTAATAAGTGGCACAGCTAGGAAGTTTTATTGGAGTCCAGAAAATGATTAACTCCTTGGAGGCTAGTGAGGTCTGGGAAGGCTTCATAGAAAAGCAGGAAACTGAGTTGGAGCTGAAGGGTGGGTAGGATTCAATTAGGCACAGGGAGGAGAGGTCAAATCTGATGGAGGAAACCACAAGGCAGGGGCCAAGCTTTTAAGTTATCTGCAGTCAACCAGAGAAGAAGAGAGAGTCTAGAGCATCCTGTGAAGGTTAATGGAGGACAGGACAGAAAAAGTGATATAATTAACAACTAACATTTATTAAGTGTTAGGCAGAGTGTTAAGTGCTTTTTTGTGTTAGGAGAAAGACATATCACCATTTTAAAATTATGCTGCAAAGTAGTACTTATTACTCCAGGAAAAGGGTCAGATATATAAGTGCTTCCAGGAACTGGACAAAAATGTGACTCAGGCCAAGTATTAGATGGTATGGGAGGGATTAGAGGGGATTGTGGCAAACTCAGGAGCACTCGATTCTTCCAGAAGAAGCCATCAGTCAGCCCCAATGAGCTGGGGTCTTCAGTGACCACCATGGTCTTAAATCCAATGGACCCTTTCATGCCTCACTGACCTGACCTCATAGGCAGCCCACCACTCCTCCTTAAACTCCTCTCTTTTCTTGCTTCTATGATGCCACACTTACTCATTTTCCCTTGTAGCTCTCTAGCCATTCTTTTGTAGGTTCGTTTGCCACCTTGTCTATTCCTCCTGTGTTCAACCTCTGCATGGGAAGGTCCCAGGACTGACGCCCAAGCCTCTTCTCATCTGACTCGGCACTTACTCCCCCCTGGGGCTATCCCATCCAGCAGTAGGCTGGTGGCTCTCAACTTTATATTTCCAGCCTGGCTCTTCTGAAATCAATGGGATACTTGAGCATTTCACATATAAACAAACCCCATACTGGACTTATGATGTCCTGCCATAAATCTGCACCCTGTTCAAGTCCCCCATTTCAATAAATGGAACCCCCATCCCCCAGTTATACATACCAACAACTCATGCTCCATCCTCCACAGCCAGCTCATCCCAGCCCTGTGGCTTCTGCTCCACAAATTTATCTTGCATGTGTCCACCTCTCTCCATCTCCACTGCCACCACACCAATGTAGGCCATCTCCATGACTTGTCCAAATAACTGCTATAGGCAGTCCCCTTGGCTTTTATTCTCTGCCCCATTCTAATCCATTCTCTACACAGAACCCAGGATGGTGACTTTCAGATACAATATAAGCATATCGCTCACATGTTTAAAGCCTTTTGATGGCTTCTTTTAGATTGGGTATATAAAATCCAAAATCACCTGTGCCTGGGTGGCTCAGATGGTTAAAGCCTCTGCCTTCAGCTCAGGTCATGATCTCAGGGTCCTGGGATCCAGGCCTACATCGGGCTCTCTGCTCAGTGGGCAGCCTGCTTCCTCCTCTCTCTCTGCCTGCCACTCTGCCTACTTGTGATCTCTCTCTCTGTCAAATAAATAAATAAAATCTTTAAAAGAAAAAAAAATCCAAATCACTGGGCACCAGACTGGCTCAGTCAGACCTTTTGATCTTGAGGTCATGGACCCAAGCCCCATGTTAGGCAAAGAGCCTACAAACAAACAAACGAACAAATTAAAATTCAAAAACAAAGTCATTTGCATGGTTCACAGTGCCCTACGTGAGCTGGGCCCGGGATTATAAAATCAAATATCTATAGGATATAAGCAAGTGACTTAAATAAACGAAACTGGCTGAGTCAGGAAAACAGTAAGAGCAGGGACTGTGGCAAACTGTAGAGTGCCTGCCTGTGGAAGAGGATCATCTCTCCAATCCAGCAGATTGTTGGCCTGTGGGAAGGTAGAAGCTGTGGCAGGATCTTCTGATATTTCAAGAGATGCTGGCTCATTCCAATTTTTAAGTAAACCTAGATATTTAAAAGTCGGCAACTGATTCATGAACTTTTTTATCTTAACAAAACAAAAAACAAAAAATCACATCTGTGGGTCAGATACAGCTCCTCAAGCAGCCAGATGTTGACTTTTGCTCTAAGGATCATGGACAGAGAACTCTTCTTAGAAAAATTACTCATAGTTTAGTTTGAGAAGCACTTAATGGGGTTAGGAGGTGGGGCTTACAAAGGTAAACTTCTTCCCTTGCTGCAATGAGATAGATTGAGACACAGAAATACATTGGTCTGCATAATATCATAAAAGGGTGTCTTCTTTGGCAGGAACAATTTTGTATTTTACATTGGATTATGGGTTTTCTTTAGACTGGCCAGGGGAGAGGAGATTTGGAGGCCCTGAAAGAAGGAGGAAGAAGGAGATGGGGAAAGGGCTCTGGTGCAGTGTCCATGGCTCAGAATTGGGGCAGCAGGCCAAGACTGTGAGGAGAGGGCAGAAGGGCTTCCCTGAGACATGTTGTGACAGATGGACTCAGGAATCCTGAAGTCTGCAGCCAACTCAGTCCTTTCCAGTGTGGGCTTCTCCCTTCCTGTCCTTCCCTGCTTTGGCAGTCTCTAAGCCACACTATCACAGGTTTGAGCTAGCCCTGGCTGCCTTGGGGTGAAACCAACTGCAGAGAGTCAGGCAGAAGTGATCTGAGCTGGAGGTAGATGAGGGAACACAGGGAGGACCTGCCCACAAGCACCCACAGAAATGTTTAAGGGGCTACTTGCCTGCCTCTAGCCCCCCAGGATGGAGATGCTAAGTTGGTTTATATGAATATTTCAGGTCAAGGCAACCCTGAGTATCCTTCATGTTGCATATGTGACCTCTCATTTAATCATCCCAACAGCCCATGGCCCATGTGTTGTTCTTATTTTGCAGATGAGGAGAAACAGGCCCAGGAGAGAAAGGCATTTGTCAAAGCCACAGGGCTACTAAGCGCTAGAAACAGCAGGTTGAGGGATTTACCCGTATTGCCCTTTCAGGGAGAGAGGGAGGCACGGTATTTCTGGAGAGAGATCTGAAAGGAGACCGCTGGGAGTCAAAATGGCAGGGGGATGAAAATTTCATTTGCTTTGGCCAATTCATGAATTGAGTCCTTGCAGACTTTGGGCCTTCTCTAGAGCCTCCTGGACAAGTTGGTTCCTGTTGGGCTGGACTAGAAGCCCCACGCCGTCCTCCCAACCCTATGATTCTATGATGTTTCATAAAACGATGCATCTACTTGAGCTTTTATGCTGGGCGTTGGTGGGGGTCCTGTGAGAGGGACTAAGTAAAGCAAACGTCCCTGCCTGGGCAGCTCACTCAGGAAGCAAAAGCACTAAGAGCCCTTTGGCAAGGTGGCAAGGGAGTGATGAAGGGCCTGTACAGAGCTCTGGGAATCTAGAAGAGAGAGCAATTAATCCTGAGAGGGAGGATGAGAACACAGTAGAGGTGAGCCTTGGGAGTATATTAGTTTTGATACATAACAAAGTACTACACACTGGGTGGCTTAAAACAACAGAGTTTTACTGTCTCACAGTTCTGGAGGCTAGAGATGTGAAATGAATGGGTGGGCAGGACCGTGCTCTCTCTGAAGAGGCCAGGGAAAGGCCTGTTGCATCACTCTCTCCCAGCTGCTAGTGGCTTCAGGCCTTCCTTGGCTTGTAGTTGGATCTCTCCAATCTGCCATCTCCCATGGTATTCTCTCTGTGTCCTCACATTATTTTCTCTGAGTGCGAGTTTGTTCATGTCCAAATTCCCTTTTTTATAAGGACACCAGTCATATTGGATTGGAACCCATGTTGATGATAACCTCATCTGGACTTGGGTAAATCCATAAGATTCTATTTCCATTTAAGTTCATATTCTGAGGCATTGGGGTTAGGACTTCAGCATACCTCCTTGTGGGGGATGCAATTCAAATCATAACAGAGGGCAAGCAAGAATCCCCACCTGGGAGAGGAAAAGAGGTTCTTCAGGCCAGAGATGTACATAGGCAGAGAGGTGTGAGGTCCAGGGTGCAATTATTGGGGGCAGTAATTGGAAGGCAATGAGGCTGGGGCCGATTGGAGGAAAACCATGTGATTTGAAGCGAGATAATATAATATGTGGACTTTGGAATCAAGCATACCTGAATTTGAATCTTGGCACTGCCACTAGCTCTGTGACCTTGGGCAAGTCACTTAGCTTAAGTAACAACTGACCCATCTCTAAAATGGGCATAAAGTTCTGTCTATCATAAAATGCTGGTGGGGAGAGTAAATAAGGTATTAAACAAATATAGTACTGAGCATTGTGCTTAGTATAAGAATGATCTTTACAAAAACAGAAGCTACTCTTTTTTTTCTTTTAGCAAAGGATGTTACCTTTCTGTGTAGCCAGAGATTACTATTATTCATCATTAATCAAGGAGATAGCTTTGCAGATAATTAAGTGAATGACTTTCCTATCCCATTTCTGACCTTCTAGAAAGTTCTTCCCCTGGTTGTCCTCTGAGATTTAGATGTGAGGTTGGGGCACTCAGAGTGGGTTGCCCATCATTGTTCAAACAGAAACTCTACCTCAAAGAGAAATCCCCTCCTCTCCTCCATCACTATAACCCCCACCCCATTTCCACAGTCTCAGAATTTAGGTATAATTAGTAAGTCATTGCTAATTATAAAATTAATTTTAGTCTGATCTCACCAACCATCCTCCAAGAAGGGATGCTGCCTTGCTTTTTCTAACCTCCTCAACTCAAGCTGCTGGATCAGTTTGACTCACTGCAAATCATAAGGATGGAATAATGAGGAGGTTTTGGGGAATTTGTGATTTTCCATCCAAATGCTCAATGGAAAAAAGAAAAAAAAGTCAAGTATCTTATTGAATAACAGGGAGAAAAAGCCTAGCAAAAATAAATGTTTTTTATAGTAAAAAGGCATAAAGAATCAATTATTATTATTAGAGTTGAGTAAAATATTATTAACAATAAAAATAACCCAATTTTTAAAATGAGCAAAGGTTTTGAACAGACATTTCTCCAAAGAAGATATACAAATGGCCAATAAGCACATAAAAAGGTGTTCAACATCACTTATCATTGAGGAAATATAATTCAAGACCAAAATAAGACAACTTTATACTCATTAGGATGGTTATTATTGGAGGGAGGGAGGGAGGGAGGGAAGGAAGGAAGGAAGGAAGGAAGGAAGGAAGGAAGGAAGGAAGGGAGGGAGGGGAAAACGAAAAGAAAAAGAGAGGCGTCTGGCTGGCTCATTTGATGAAGCATCGACCTTTGGCTCAGGTCATGGGCTCAGATCATGATCCCAGGGTCCTGGGATCGAGCCCTGCCTCCTGGGATCAAGCCTGCATTGGGCTCCTTGCTCAGCAGGGAGCCTGCTTTTCCCTCCCCCTCTGTCTGCCGCTCCCCCTGCTTGTGTGCTCTCTCTCTCTCTCTCTGTCAGATAAATAAATAAAATCTTTTTTTTTTTTTAAAAGGAGATGGGGCGCCTGGGTAGCTCAGTTGGTTAAGCGACTGCCTTCGGCTCAGGTCATGATCCCGGAGACCTGGGATCGAGTCCCACATCGGGCTCCCTGCTCGGCGGGAAGTCTTCTTTTCCCTCTCTCACTCCCCCTGCTTGTGTTCCCTCTCTGGCTGTGTTTCTCTCTGTCAAATAAATAGAATCTTTAAAAAAAAAAAGACAGAAAAAAAAAAAGAGCTACTTTTGGGAAGGATGTGGAGAAATTGGAGAATGGAAAACAGTATGGCCGTTCTTCAAAAAGTTAAACATAGAATTGCCATATGATTCAGCAATTTCATTTTTGGCTATAAACACAAAAGAAATGAAATCAGGATCTCAAACAGATATTTGAACACCCATGTTCCTAGCAGCATTATACACAATAGCCAAGTGGTAGAAGCAGCCTAAAAGTCCACTGACAAATGAATGGATAAACAGCAGGTGGTATATACATACAATGGAATATTACCCGACTTCGAAAAGAAATCAGATTTTGACATATGCTATCACATGGAGAACCTTGCAGGCATTATAATAATTGAATAAGCCAGACACAAAAGGACAGATACTGTATGATTACACTTATATAAGGTACATAGAACAGTCAAAATCATAGAGACAGGAAATAGAATGGAGGTTACCAGGAAGGAAGGAGAATGGGGAAGGAGAATGGGGAGTTGGTTTAATGGGTATAGAGTTTTAATAGGAAGACCAAGAAATTCTGGAGATGGGTAGTGGTAATAGTCACATAATGATGTGAATTACTTAATGTTACTGAATTGTACACTTTAAAAATAGTTAAAATGGGGTGCCTGGGTGGCTCAGTGGGTTAAAGCCTTTGCCTTGGGCTTAGGTCATGACCTCAGGGTCCTGGGATCAAGGCCCTCATTAGGCTCTCTGCTCAGCGGGGAGCCTGGTTCTTCCTCTCTCTCTGCCTGCCTCTCTGCCTACTTGTTATCTTTCTCTCTGCCAAATAAATAAAATCTTTAAAAAAATAGTTAAAATGGTTATATTTATATATCTTTTGTTGTGGTAAAAACACATGTAATTAAAATTTACCATCTTGACTAAGTGTATTTCTAAGTGTATAATTTCTAAGTGTATTTCTAAGTGTATAATTCAGTTGTTATGTGTATTTTGCCACAATAAAAAACAAAATAAAAAGTGATGGGGCGCCTGGATGGCTCAGTCAGTTAAGCATCCGACTCTTGATCGCAGCTCGAGTCTTGATCTCAGGGGCCTGAGTTCAAGCCCCACCTTGAACTCAACACTGGGAGTGGAGCCTACTTAAAAAAAATTGATAATGCAGGAACTAAACAAAAATCATGGCTAGTCCCTTTATTTGGTGTTCTTATCAGTATTTCTTTAGTGAATATCAGTATGTGGAAGAATTTCCCTGTAGTCATTTGCAACTTGGGTTTGCCTAACCTATGAGGCCCTAAGTCCCCCTCTTCTAGAATCCTTCCACCAGCGGGGACTTCAGGGACTTAATCCTCACTGTTGGAAAAGAAACGTTTTCTGGGGAATAGATGAAGGAGCAGTGTAGGAAACACTCACTGGGTTTGGGGAGATGATATGAGGAGCCCAAAGAGAGAGATGGTATTTGTTAGGTATGGAAAGGGGAAAAGAAGCAAAGAAATCAATTTTGTGCCGTTTACCCCCTTCTTGGACTCTGTCTCTGTACCTCACAGTGCCCTCCTGTCCGTTCCCTGAAGTTGGGGCTATACATAGCCCCAGGTTGAATGAGGAGGAAAGGAAAATTCCATTCATTCCTTAGACCAGAGACCAGCCCTACCCTCAACCCACCATTCCCACCAGTGGTGTCATGACAACGTTTCTGCCAGCAACCCACCCCTTTCCTCTGCATGTGCTTGTGCTTACTCTTATCCAGTGGCATTTGCAAGGTCAGGCCAGAGAAGGATGTGTTGGCACAGTTCACCTACCGCCATTCTAATCTCCTGCTTCCCTTCCTTCTGCATCTCTCCTCCTCCTGACTTCTCCAGCTCTCTCCCAATCCTCTCCTCTCCCTTCTGTTTACATTTCCACCCACTCACTTTCTGTCTCAACTTTGCTTTAATATCAGTTTTCATTTGGCTTGAGAGCTGAAGGAAGGGGTGTTCCCCTCTCTAGGCATGGCTGGGCCCTCCTTAGCCCAAGTCACCTGCATTTCCTAGGAGAGGCCACATGGCCTATTTCATCTCCCAGACTCCTCCTTGGAGGGGAAAGGGGTGAACAGCCCCCCACCCCCAGGAAGACAAACCAGATGCAGGAAAACCTTCTTTTCTGGAACCAGTGGGTAGGAGTTGTCTCAAGACTCCCCTAAGATTCTCTTTTTCTTTAGTTGGATGTGCATCCACAATAGATTGGGAGCTTCCTTGTGGCAGCTAGAGGCTCCACTGTTAGTGAGTAGGGAAAACTAACCATCAGTTTCTTGGCTTTCCCACCCTGCTACAAAGGTGGAGGGTAACACAAGCCCCCAAATACAACAGTTAATGATCATGATTAGAAAAAAAAAAAAAAGGACGCCTGGGTGGCTCAGTTGGTTAAACTGCCTTCGGCTGCCTTCGGCTGCCTTCGGCTCAGGTCATGATCCTGGAGACCTGGGATCGAGCCCCACATCAGGCTCCCTGCTTGGCGGGAAGCCTGCTTCTCCCTCTCTCACTCCCCCTGCTTGTGTTCCCTCTCTCACTGTGTTTCTCGCTGTCAAATAAATAAAATCTTTAAAAAAAAGAAAAAAAAAAAAAAAGAGCTGCCCAGGGGCACAGTCCATTGGACTGCTGACTCTTGGTTTCAGCTCAGGTCATGATCTTGGGGTCATAGGATTGAACCTTGCCCCGTGCTCTGCACTCACTGTAGAGTCTACTTAAGACGCTTTCTCCCTCTTGCTCTGCTCCTCCCACCTCTCTCTCTCTCAAATAAATAAAATCTTAAAGAAAAAAATTAAAAGAGCTGGTCTGGTTGGGACCTGAAGTTTGTTAAGCCCGCTGCCTGCTGCAACTCTGCAGGGAAAAATAACCAGCAAGAAATTACTAATGCATGTGAACAAGTTGGGAGCTCACAATTTGTTGCCACTGTCTCAACGTCTGCTGAGTAGTTTGCCCCCAGACTCCTCTCAGTGAAGAAGCTTGAGAAGCAGCAGCCTTGGCTGCCGCCCAGCGGCCCATCTGTAATCTTCCTGCTCAAAACCAGATCTTGGCAGCAGCAGGAGGCAGGCTCAGGCCGCCCCAGAAATCAGCCCTGCGACTGGTGACTCAGCAGGGGAGGTGGCGGGTGGGACTTGGGGCCTGAGAGGCCAACATGATGACAACCAAGTGCTTCTGAGCAGAAGACAGGAAGCTGAGTCCTGAGCCCAAGGCCAGCAACAGAACTGCAATCTAATGAATTCACAGTAATTCCGTTTGTGGGGCTGAATCCTTCCTGTGGGTTTAGTTTCCCCAGCTTCTTGCTTCCTAAGATGCATCTTGACCAAGGTCTAGAGTTCACAGCCAAGTGACCCTTTCCTTCCCTTTTCCGTCACCCCCCCACCCCCAAGCCCAAACAATTCTGCAGGAGCATCCAAAGAGATGTGGGTGGAGATTTTCCTTTATTCATTTTTATTTTGGAGAGGAAGGGCTGGAGCAAAAAGATGATGCCAACACAGCAGGCGTCACAGTGACCCTTGCACATGCAGGGCACTGACGGCACTCACTCTGGATCTGGTGATTAACAAATATGCCTCATGACAACAATGTCCCCACAGCTGCAAAAGCCCCCTTGCTCCTCACCATTTTTCTTAATTTCAAGACTTCTACCCATACCCACCCAGGTAGCCTTGTCATTTTCAATAAGTGGATCTCCTACAAATTGCGTTTTTACTCCCCTGGGCTCAGAACCCCCCCCCCCCCAAATAAGCATGCATCCCCTAGAGATACAGGCAGATTGATAGGATGCTGGAACACGGAGAGATGGCATGCTTCATTTCTCGTCATCCTCCAGCTTGGGAGAAAGGCTGCCTCCATAACACCAGAGATGGGAAAGAGTATTGAGGCCGTACCACTTTCCCATCTCTTCAGGAGCCTGAAGTAGGTCCCCCAGTCACACCCTGAACTTCCTAGATTTTGAATAAACCAGCAATTGAGAAAAAGAAAAAAAACCTGTGGGAGCTAAGAGATGTAGGGCTCAACTGAACATTTAAACCAAAATTTTTTTCTTGCTGTTTCTGTTCAATCCAAAGGTCTCTTCCTACCCTCTCAAGGGGATTTCTGATGCTTGAAGCTCCCAAATCTGGCTCCCAGCCTCCCCAGCAATTTGTGGACCCTGTGGAATGTTTTTAGTTGCCACAGCCCTTCACCACCCAGCCTCTGCGTTCTCCCAAAGGGATCTTCAGTTTTTCTCAGTGGCTCTCACCCCCGGCCTGCTGTGCTGTCCTGACTTGGAGGTGCCCAGGGTGGCAGGGGAAAGGGTCAGGTGCCCTTGCTTTCTGTCCTTTCCTCATCAGCTGTCTGGGCATTGCTGATGGCCCGAAGCTGCCCCTGGGCGGCTGGCTTCACCGACAGGACCAAGCGTTTGCGGAATGTCTCACAGAGCACGATGTATACAAAGGGGTTGAGGCAGCTGTTAGCATAGCCCAAGCTGATGGCTGCGTTGTACAGGTAGACAAAGGTGAGTGTTGGGCGGCTGATGGACAGCTGGGTCAGCTGGAGCACATAGTAGGGAGCCCAGCACACAAAGAAGACCAGGCAGATGGCGATGGCCGTACGAGTCACCCTCTTTGTCCGCAGCCGGATGCTGCGTTGAGAGGCGGGAGCTACCGAGGACATCATGCGCTGCAGGATCCTCACATATGCAGCTGTGATGACCACAAAGGGCAGGGCAAAGGCCAGGAAGAACTGGTACAGGGTGAACCAGTAAAGGTCAGTGTCTGGGTTGGGCAGGCGGATGCCACAGCCCACCGTGCCCCCCGGGAAGGGGATGAGCCTAGCGTAGAGCCACACGGGGGTGATGCTGATGAAGGAGAGGGCCCACAGAAGACAGATAACCAGGGTGGCCACAGAGGGCTTCCGGAACTTGGTGGAGGAGATGGGGTGGACAGTGGCCAGGTAGCGGTCAATGGCCATGGCAGTCAGGATATAGGTACTGGTGAACTGACTGTTGGCGTCCATCGCTGTGATAAGTGTGCACATGGTTTCTCCAAAGTGCCAGACACCATTGCCCATGAGCTGGTGGATCATGAAGGGCATGCCCAGAAGAAAGAGGAGGTCCACCACTGAGAGGTTGATGATGAAGATGTCGGGGACGTTGTTGCACCAGTGCAGTTTGGACTTCTTCACCACTGCAAAGATGACCGTGGAGTTCCCGATGATGCCCAGGAGGCAGATGGTACCAAACACGGAAGGCATGATGATGTTGATGTAGGAGACACTCCTTGTGCGAGGAGGTGACCCTGGGGACAAAAGGAGCAAATGCTGACCGTTTGACATGGGCTCCTCTCTAAGGGCTGATATCCTCCCAGCTTCCTCAGCCTTCAGCGATGACATGCTTCCCTACCTCTTTCTCTTCTTTCCATTTTAGCTCAGGGCTCACCATTTACCTGGAATCCTTTCCTACCATTCTCCCTCCCCACACTGTTGCTAATTCTGTCCCTTGCCCTCCTCCACCAGTTCCCTGGCTAATCTTCCCAGATTCTCCTGCACCACCTGTTAGTTTAAAGGACCCAGTCCTTTACTTGCTGCAGTTTCTCAGAAGGCACAGAATTAAGAACCATAGCCGTCTGCAGAGAATTATTCTGAAGGCCCGTAGGCTTCACCAGGAAACCTCATCAACATAGCCAGAAGGACATGAAAGTGTGTGTGTACTCATGCACGTGTGCACACATGCATGTGCCCGCATGCAAGTGAGCAATGCATGCATGGATGGGCGCGTGCATGTGTTTTCTCTTCTGTCTGCAGCCCTGATCATCTCATTTTAGAAATAGCTGATTGGAAGCTGTGCACTGATTCCAAGGCGTATCTGTGGGTTACTGTCTTGTTGAGGGAGGCTTTTGCCCATCAGACCCGCAGCCCTCCCTTTGCCTGGGCTCCTACTGGGGAATTCCTTGATCCGTATCATCTGAGCCTGGGCTTCCCAAGTGAGCAGAGACTGAAGCTGTGTGTTGCAGCCTAGCCGCCTGAGAATTTTCTGCACACAAGCCTTTCCTCTTTTTCCTTCCTTTCCTTCTTCAGCGCTAGAATTTCAGGGCATCTCAGCTCGAAATGTCAGGAAGCTTCATTCACCAGGAAAGTTAATCCCCCCATGACTTTGTGAGTTAGCCCTTACACGGGCCTTTCCCAGGGGTCACGAAAGATGTTTCAGATCCCATTACAGCAGTTTCAGTAAAAAGACAAGGGGATCGGTGAATGAGTGAGCTTTCTGCTGCCTCCTCACATACCATCCTCTGGCTTCTCTTGCTTGCTTTTCCAGCCTGGAATTTTTTTCTGCAAAGCATTTGGAACTCCTGGGTGAATCTTCCCCTGTCTCTCTCACCGGTGTGGCCACCATGCCCTGCCACTTCTGAACGTGCCTTTTCTCTGCCCCTGCCCCTAGCTGCCCCGCCTCCTTCTCCCCTTTGACCTCCAGGCAAAGCGGACTGCAGGTCTTGTCCCCAAGAACTGTAATAAAGTTTCGGGAGCAGTTTGGCTCAGAGGTGAAACCTTCCCATTTCCCACCCCCAGCGTAGAGGAGAGAGGACGCCCCTCCAGCACTACTCACCGGCGGAGGTGAGGTTATCCGGGCCATCCGAGGTGTTGCTGGCATTGGGGCCAGTGGGCAGCAGCGAGGCTTCCAAGTCCATCCTGCCGCTGCCCGTCGGCTGCTCACCGTCCACCCACGCAGGCTGCGGCAGCGCTCCACCCGCCTGTCCCAGAGCACTAGCCCTGCAGTCCGGAAGGGGGTCTTCCTTGCGCTCTGGCAGCGTCTGCCGCCTCCAAGCCCCGCTTCTCTCCCCACTCCCTCCTTCCCCGGCTCCCACTGACATCACCTAGACACATTAACATTCTGAGGCAGATGCACATTAACCTCTTCAGTCCCGAGCAGCAGCTCCCCGCTTCTGACCGCCCGCCCGTGGAGTCCAGGGGCCTCGGGGAAGCCAGGAGGGGCGGGGTTAGGCAACCCCATCAGGGAGGGGGCTTCCTTCCCACATGCGTGCTCATGGGGCTGCGTCTCCTGTGCTCACAGGAGCTCGCTGCATGTGAAGATCCAGATTCCTGCAAAGACAAACGAGGAGAGAATTCTTCTCCTCCCAAGGACAGAATGAACCTGGCCTAGTCCCTAACCCTACATGTGGGTGGCTGGGCCAAGTGGCAGGGGCCAGGGGTGACGCTTCACAGATCTTGCAGATGGCAAGTTCAGACCACAGCATACCTGTCCCCCAGGCCACATTCAGCTCCTTCCCAGTGCCCTGCTGGATTCCACGCAACTGCCTGGCTAGACCGCCAGCGTCCACCAGAAGCCATGTTGTTGGCAGCTGAGCTGCTGACCTACACTCAGAGGTGACACAGGTCACTATGCTGTTGATGGTCAGGGTCTTAGGGACCAGTAGGGGACAAACTATCCTCTGCACAGAATTGAGGACCAAGCTACAGAGATTTTATTTTTCTACCCCCGCTTTTAAAAGATTTTATTTGACAGAGAGAGATCACAAGTAGCCAGAGGCAGGCAGAGAGAACAGAGGAAGCAGTCTCCATACCGAGCAGAGACCCTGACACGGGCCTCCATCCCAGGACCCTGAGATCATGACCTGAGCCGAAGGCAGAGGCTTTAACCCACTGAGCCACCCAAGTGCCCAAGAGATTTTATTTTTCTAAATGCTCTGAGGTCCTCCAGGTTTTACCTAGGACTTCTTGAGACAAATTTCAGAGCATAGTACTCCTCCTCCCCCCAAAAAGTTGTTGACCACGAACAGCCTTAGAGGGCAAAGCATTAAGTGAATTTTTAGCGAAGGTGTTCTGCTGCCAGCCTCCAGTGCCCTCCCAGCCAAGAGCTGCCACCACACCTACAACCAGACCAGAGCAGGGGCTTTAAGATAACTACAGTCTGATCATGCTCGTTTCTTCAGTCTTTTTTTTTTTTTAAGATTTTATTTATTTATTTGACAGAGAGAAACACTTCTAGAGAGGGAGCACAAGCAGGGGGAGTGAGGGAGGGAGAAGCAGGCTTTAGCCGAGCAGGGAGCCCAATGTGGGACTCGATCCCAGGTCTCCAGGATCATGACCCAAGCTGAAGGCAGTCACTTAACCAACTGAGCCACCCAGGTGCCCCTTGCTTCTTCAGTCTTATTTATGAATGAGTTTCATTGAATACATATTTATTGAGTAGTTATGATTTGCCAAGCACTGTTCTAGGTTCTGTAGTGGAAAAAAAAAACACAATAGGGGTGCCTGGGTGACTCAGGTTAAGTGTCTGATTCTTTTTTTTTTTTTTTAAAGAATTTATTTATTTATTTGACACAGAGAGAGAGGAGGAAGCAGGTTCCCTGCTGAGCAGAGAGCCCGATGCAGGCCTGGATCCCAGGACCCTGAGATCATGACCTGAGCCGAAGGCAGAGGCTTTAACCCACTGAGCTACCCAGGCACCCTAAGTGCCTGATTCTTGATCTCAGCTCAGGTCTTGATTTCAGCATTGTGAGTTCAGGCCCGATGCTGGGCTTCACACTGGGTAGAAAGTCTACTTCAAAATAGATAAATGAATAACAAATAAAGTCCCTGGTCCCTGTCCTCATGGCGATTACATTCAAGTTGGAGTGAGGTCGGGTTGGGGAGGGATAGAAAATATATTAAAAAATTAAAAAGAGTTTCTAGACGCCTGGGTGGCTCAGTTGGTTAAGCGACTGCCTTCGGCTCAGGTCATGATCCCAGAGACCTGGGATCGAGTCCCACACCAGGCTCCCTGCTCGGCGGGAAGCCTGCTTCTCTCTCTCTCACTCCCCCTGCTTGTGTTCCCTCTCTCGCTGTGTTTCTCTCTGTCAAATAAATAAAATCTTTTTTTTTTTTTTTTAAAGAAAGACAGTTTCTGAGGTTGATGATCAGTGCAATGAGAAAGGAAGCAAGGTAAGGGGGCCAGGGAATGCTAGGGGAGGTGGAGGTTGCTATTTTACATAGGAAGGCCTCTCTGGTAAGTGTTTTAAGAAGAGTCTTGTTGAAAGAGAAGAAGGATGCTTGGAAATAGCTGGACAAAGAATTTGCCAGGCAATAGGAATAACCAGTGCAAAGGCCCTGAAGCAGGAGTATGCTGTCTCTGAACTATAGTAGAGCAAAGAATGATAATCCTGGCTATCAAAGAGCAAAGGAAGATAAGCAAATGACATCAGAGAGGAAACAGTAGGAAGGGCAGATTCTGTTAGGCCTTGTCAGCCATTGTAAGGACTTTGGCTTTTCTTTTAGGTGAAATGGGGTCACCAGAGAGTTTTCAGCTCAGGAAGGACATGATCAGACATGTTTTAAAAAGATCAGTCTGGGAGCACCTGGATGGCACAGTCGGTTGAGCATCCAACTCTAACTCTTGGTCTGGGCTCAGGTCATGAGATCAAGCCCCTCCACTGAGCTCTGTACTCAGGGTGGAGGCTGCTTAGATTTTCTCTCCTTTTCCTTCCGCACCTCACACTCTTGCTCTCTCTAAGATAAGTAAGTAAATTTAAAAAAATAGTAAAAGTATCAGTCTGCTGCTGGATAACAATTGAAAGGTTATTTTAGCTTTCCCTTGAAAGCAGAGCCTGAGACAAGGACTTACATGTACATGAGCTTTTCTGAGAGATGACCCAATGAGATGGGAAAGGAGAAAAAGCCAACCTACAGGTACATCAGTAATGTCGCTGCTGTGGGCAGGAGCTTGAGTTTACCAGGATCCTTGAAAAGTGCACAGATTGTTTCCCAGAATTATCTGCCTGAAGCATGGGAAGCAGGAATGTTTATCCAGTTACACTGTCCCCCACTGGTTGAAGGTTGCCCCTGGAGTGTAAACTCTGCACTTCTGGGCACATGGGTAAAGCAGGCTCCTATAGCATCAAGCGTTAACAGGGCAGAGAGCAAAGAGATGGGCAGCTCACACTCGAGGCAAAAAGCAAGTAAATCTTGTGCTGGAACCAAAAGGACTCCCAACAGCATTGAAACCCAGGACAGAAGGCAGACAGGTACGAGGTATGCACCAGAGGCAAGACACTATATGCACAGGATCAGATGAGCTCATATACGACTGTCCACTGCAGCTGGAAGCGAAGTCAGAGATGGCCAGGGGAAGTGTGAAATGAGTTACCAGAAGTATCTAGTATAAAAGGCTACTGCAGTAATCCAGTCGGAAGGGAATGGTGTCTCAGATCAGGAAGGTGGAGGTGGGAGATAAATGGTGGGCTTCTATACATTATGGAGAAGCCCAGAAGATTTGCTGAAGAATTGGATGGGACATGTGTGAGAGAAGGAGGCATTGAGATGATGCCCAACTTTGGGGCCCAAAGAACTGGAGGAATGCAGCTGTTATTTACTGAGATAAGGAAGTCTTTGGGAGGAGAAGATTTGGAGGAGAAACTAAGAAAGTTCTGTTTTGGATCCATTACTCAAAATGCCTACTAACGTCTGGGTAGAAAAGTTGGGTAGTAGATTGGAGTCAGAAGTTCAAGGGCGAGGTCATGCCTGGAGATATAACTTTAGACTGATGACTCTGGATGAGCTTACCCAGGGAACGCGGTGAGTAGAGAAGAGTTGTAAGGACTTGGCCCTGGGATATTCCAAAGCTGGGTGGGGAAAATGAGCATCACGACCCACTATTTCCTCTTCTTCCACCTGCCACGGTCATCCATCTATCTGTCCATCCAGCAAATCATCCTATCCAGTAAATCATTCTTGAGCTCCTGCTACGTAGCAGGCACTGTCCATACAGTGAAGAAAAAAAACAAGAGTCTGATATCAATGAACTTCAACTTAAGTGGGGAGGGGCAGATAATAACGAGCAAGCCCATAAATAAACACGATGTCCTTTTCATGGTTGAGATCCAGATGAGTCTAGGTAACTTCATCATAAAGCCATTTAAGTATTTGTAAAAAGGCCTGGCTCCAAAATTATGCCACCCGCTTCCACCATCTGCGCTAGCAAAATGACTCTGCCTGATCGGAGGATTTTAAACCATGACCAAAACAGCAAGGGCAGGTTTGTATCTTTCCAGCTTTCTCACGCTGGGGTAGGGGGTGTTTCTGAACACTGAGCTGGTCAACCACAGTGGCAGCCACACAGGCTGATTACTCATTGTGGTAGGTGTCACCAAGGGAATGAACGGGGTGTGGGAGTGATGGGTTCTTTAGTGACTGGGATACTTTAGAGAGGAGAGTTAAGGGTGACTTCTTTGAGGAGGCATTTGGGTAGAATTCTGAGCATCCATTTATCACAAATGATTTATTTAAACCAGTCACAGCAATCTCATTTCCCTTGCCAGTGACCATTTCAGGAATGAGTATGTTGACTGGCTGCCCATGTGCACCTCTTCAAACCCTTTTGGCCACACGTAGTTTATATTCCATCCATTGCTTCAGTGACCCACTCTGCATGGTCCCTACCATCTTCATGTACAAGTAACAGGTATAGGTGTGACTTGATGGTGCTGTGTCTCAGGCCTGCACTGTGTGCTTTTTACCCTTGTTCCTGGATCCTTTCTGTTGCTTTTATAACTTAGAATACGGGACCCATGAATGTGCCTGTGCGTGAGCAACCCAGAAGTGTAGGGAGAGTTGACACTCCTTAGGGTGTGTTTAACCAATGGAGGGTGGGGAATGGAAGCCACGGAGAGATGTTTTTCTCCTTTCCTCCTGGGACATACGGTCCTGAGACACATTTCGTATGGTTTCTCAGCAGTCCTGTGGGATGGGGCAACTGGTCGCTTGTAGCAGTGACCAGTTCAACCTTTTTACATGGTGCTCCCCACTCCTACACTGTGCTCCTCTGTCCTCACTTCTGATTCCTAGAGTCACACTTTCTAGTTAAACACCTAAACCAATACTTTGTCTCTGGCTCTGTTTTCTGGGAACCTAAGGCTAAGGCGTGTGGCCCATTCCTACCAACAGTAAAGGGCGGGAGTATCGAAGTGGGAGGCACTTGGCAAAGTGTGTCTTCTTCTTACAAAGAGGATATTGGAAAAAAGGATCCATTGTGCCTCCTCTGACCTTTGCTGTGCCTAGTCAGAGGCACTTTGACCATCACTTTGACCCCTGGAGCACCTGCAGTCATTTCTAGTACTTGGAGCTATTGGAAGTATCTTCATTGATTGGATCAATCAGGGTATCAGGAAAACCCAGAACAAACTCACATAGGGAAGTGGAGGAGCATTTCATAAAGGGACTGTTTACCAAGGTGAAGGGAAAGGAGAAGGGATGGTGCAGGAGTGCCCCAGGGAAGCAACAGCAAGAAACCATGACTTGTCTTCAGCCTGGAGGCCAAAGGGTAGGGAACAGTTGTCAATGAGAGCTGCCTCAGGGGCTGTGGCTTTCGGTCAAGGAGGCCACCAACCCACAGCAACTGGGCAAAGAAGGAACTAGAGGAAGAAACCTGACCTCACTGATCTCTGCCTGTGGAGCTCCCAGGGTGGGGTGGATACAGGTGGAGAGCGGCTTTGAAGGGGCAAATAGAAAGTCAGCCCTCTGACCCAGGGAGAGGCACTGGAGCTGAGACAAGGTATTTAATATACATCATTTTGTTATTAATCCTTGAAACAACTAGGTATTTAATTCTCCTCCTCAGATAGATGAAGAAGTGGAGTTCCACAGGTCAGGTTTTCTGGGAGCAGACTCTGGGATGGAGATGGGGTGTAAATGTTTTACTGTGAGATGACCCCTGGGAAAGGAGAAAGGGATGTGCATTGGGAAGGGGAGACACAGATTGAGAGGCAGACTGGACAAGGGCTGGACAGCCCTGTGGGAAACTCCAGGACCAGCAGTCCCATGTTAGGTGAAAACGGCAAGACCCTCATCCACCAACCTGTCCGGTTGAGTGGCCAGGAGTTACTCAAAGAAGAGTGTAAACCCCACTGGGAAGCTGAGGCTGACCCCAAAGGGGCCAAGCACTATCGGCTGAGCCACACTCCTCTCCTTGTCCCTGTGCTCATCTGGGCATGGAGTGAGAGAGTCCATGCTGATTCCACAGGCCACAGTTTATCCCAAAGCCTGGTACTGGGATTCAGAGCTTTCCAGTCAGTATCACCAAAACCCCCAGACAAGGCCATGCTGAACAGATTTTTCGACCTACTCTCATCTCAGCCATCTGGCTCTGAGCTGTTACTCAGCCCTGCCCAAGCACAGTCATGAAGAAGAGCAAGTCTACCTTCATCGATAAATCCTTTTTTCTCTCATCCACATGTCTCCACCCACCATGCCCTACCTGGGACACCCCAAGGGTTTGGGGTACCTCCTTGATTTCCCCAGTGCTGATATCCCCTGTCCTTTACTTTTCAGGGTGTGGCTGCCATCTGCATGCTTTGAAGGCTTACTGGGGTCACTGCATAGGATTCCACTTGCTCCCCTCATTCCTGCTTTGCCTCTTCCTCTATCCTCTCCATCAAATAGCAGAAGTATTCTTGTTAAGATGTAAACTTCATCAGTCTACACCACTGTTGAAAACACATTAGTGGCTCCCAATTGCCTTCAAAATAAACTTAACCCCCTAACAGAAAGTAATGGACATGACATATTCCGGGGAGTGGGGAAGAAAGGGGGTGGGTTACCCAGATGTTGATCACCAGAAAACCCAGGTCTTGAGAAATTCTTTGGAAGGAGAAGTACCAGCACCTATAAATAGGTGCTGGTGAGAAAAGCAGCAGTTGAGGTGAGCTTCCTTATTTCACTGGGGATGCAGACCAGGGGCTCTAGAAATCAAATAGCAGCACGTAATTTCCCGAGGAAAGTGAGCAAGGTTACTATAATGGACAGAGCCAATGGAGTTAACCAGGATGTCTGACCTGAAGAGACTGATGGGGCAAATCAACCATGGACACTCTAACACCAAAACATATGAGCAGCTTGCCCTCTAAGTTTCTATTTGATTTGTACATCTGAAGAAAACTTCTACTTCAATAGACAGAAGTCTGACTTTGGCTACCAGGATTGACAGCACAGTCTCTGACCCAATTCCCAAGCCTGAGTCAGTCCCTGACCCAGAGCCTTGGAAGAAGTGGAAGCTGGAATGGATACTCCCAAGAAGGGATGCTGCAGTAACATGACAAGTCACATGACAAGTATGGGCTATGAGTGTGCCTCCAGCCTTCCCCAGAGGGATCTGGAGCCATCTACCAGTCTTTAGACTGTGCACAATGAAAAAAATAATTCTCAGACCTTTTGGTGATAATCAAGCTCTGAGCTAATACTAATTCTTGGGGACCCAGAACTCCATTAGGCTCCAGTGGCCAGAGGGGAAGTTGAGGTGGATCAAGTAATAGAGTTTGACTAGAAAGACTTCACAATAGGACATGTGGATCTCCCTGGCCCTTAATTATATAGCTGGAATAGATATCCCCAGCCGTTTGGCAGAAGTGCAGTGTTGGCTCTTGGGTTGGCAGAGGGAGGGATCCGATGATGAGAAAAGTCAAATGGAAATCCCTTCTTACCGAGTGATAAGCCAAAAGCAATAGTTCCCCACTTGAGGAATTGAGATTAATAATATCATCAAGGTCTTTAAAGATGCAGGGGTGGTGGTTTTGTTACACCCATTTTACTCTGAGTTTGGCCAGTGAAGAAGCAGACGGGCCTTAGAGAGTGACAGTGGATTACCATAAACTTAATTACAGGGTGACTCCAACTGCAGCTGCTATTTCAGATGTGGTATCATTGCTGGAGAACATAAATACAGTCCTGACACCTGGTGTGCAGTGATTGATCTGGCAAATGCTTTTTTCTCTATTCCAAAAGACAGAAACGATCAGAATCCTGTTTTTATTTGACAGGATCCTCAGTGAGCCTTCACCATCCTGCCTCCGGGCTTCATTGTCTGTCTGCCTCTGTCTCTCTCTCCTTTTTTAAGATTTTACTTTTTTTTAAAGATTTTACCTATTTATTTATTTGAGAGAGAGAGCACAAACAGGGGGAGGGGCAGAGGGAGAGGGAGAAGCTGACTCCCTGCTCAGAGGGAAGCTGTCCGTGGGCTTCAATCCCAGGACCCTGAGATCACGACCTGAGCCAAAGTCCAACGCTTAACCAACTGAGCCACCCAGGCGCCCCTAAGATTTTAGTTTTAAGTAATCTCTACATCCAATGCGGGGCTTAAATTTACAACAGCCGAGCAAGAGTCACGTGCTCTACCAGCTGAGCCAGCCAGATGTCCCTTCATTGTCTCTTTTGACCACTCCAATTCTCAGACTGTGAACACTTCCTCATTACCCAGGACATTTTGCTCTTCCAGGATGTTGATGACACCACGCTCCTGAAGCCTAGAGAGCAGACGGTTATGATATAAATCCCATGAAAAGACAAAGGCCTGACATCTCAGTAAAAGTTTTGGGGTCCAGTGTTCTGAGCATATCATGATTTTCCCTCCAAAGTAAAGAACAGTTTACCTGACATCCATTATCATAAAAAAGGGGCCCCCAGAGACACACAGTTGAAAACGGGACAGTGATTCCCTAGAGGGAAGGGAGCAGAATGGTCTGAGGATCACAAAACTAAGGGGTTGGACTTCTTGGTTGGACCCCTGTTGGACCTGGTGTGCCTTGAGCACAAGGACTGTGATTTCTACCCTAGTGTCAGACACAGCCACCGTGTCAGTCAACGGATTCTGAGCACACCCAAGGTCTCCCGCTCTGGGCTGATTCCCCCCACCACTTAGACATTTGCATTTTACCCTGCACTTTTGTTTCATAGTACTCCCCACAATGGTAATCATACATTTATCTATTTGTGTTGTTAATTATTGACTGTCTTCCACTCACTAGATTATAAGTTCCATGAAGGCAGAGCCCATGTCTGTCTTATCCTTCCCTGTATCTCACAATGCCAGGCACATAGTAGATATTCAATAAATGCTGGATGAATAAATGGCTAGTAGAGGAGTATATGGGGAATCCCCGAGAACAGAAGTGGGCATAGGGGAGGCAAGCACAGGCACTGCTGGCCATGCTCCCCTGCCCCAAGGCTCCATTCGGCCCCAGTGCTTCATGGCTAGCCTGGCAGCAGTGGTCACGCCTGTGACCAGGCAGTAGACATCTGTCCACTGTAAGGTATCCCAGAGGCCGCAGTCAGGCTCCTTCTGCTTGGGAGAACAACAAAGAAGATTACCTCCAGGGATAGAGAGAGTCACCCTAAGGATCCATGGAAATCACAAGGGAGCAAGGGAAAGGAGCTAAAGTAAAAACACTTGCATGAAACTCAGACATGTATACATCATAGAGGAACCTTGAAGAGATTATCTTAAGTATAATAACCAGACATAAAAGGACAAATAATGTGTGATCCCACTTCTGAGAGGTAGCCAGGGTAGTCAAATTCATAAAGACAGAAAGTAGAATGGAATTTTCCAGGGGCTGGGAGAGTGGAGAATGGGGAGTTGCTATTCAGTGGAGATAGAGCTTTAGTCTGGGATAATGAAAAAAATCCTGTAGATGGATGTGCGTGATGGTTGCATAACCATGTAATTGTATTTAATGCCACTTAACACTTTAAGAAACAGTTAAAGTAAAATTTACATGATGTATATTTTACCACAGTTTAAAAATATGTTAAATACTTAAAAGAAAAAAAAGTGTTACATGCCATAAATCAGTTCAAGAGTTTTGATGGGTTTCAATAGCCTACTGTAAATCATAGTCTTACTAAGTTGCAGCTCTGTTGCCTGTTCAATTAATTTTTTTCATTTTTTTAAGATTAATTTACTTAGAGAGAGAGTTAGAGAGAGAGCACAAGTGGGAGGGAGAGGGAGAGAGAATCTTAAGCAGACTCCCTGCTGTGTGGGTTGCTCAACACGGGGCTCTATCTCATGACCCCACGATCAAGACCCCGAGATCTGAAATCAAGAGTGAGATGATTATTGACTATACTACCCAGGTGCCCCTAAATATTTTTTCTTAATAAAACATGGAAAAACTAGGGGCACCTGGGTGGCTCAGTTGGTTGAGTGACTGCCTTCGGCTCAGGTCATGATCCCGGAGACCCGGGATCAAGTCCCACATCGGGCTCCCTGTTCGGCAGGAAGCCTGCTTCTCCCTCTCTCACTCCCCCTGCTTGTGTTCCCTCTCTGGCTGTGTTTCTCTGTCAAATAAACAAAATCTTAAAAAAAAAAACATGGAAAAACTAAAAACAACAGCTCTACTTTGGGCCCCAGAGATACTAAGCCATCAGGCCACATGGAGGCCTGAGGGTAGAAATGTAGTATCTTTTTTTTTTTTTTTAAGATTTTATTTATTTGACAGAAACACAGCCAGAGAGCGAACACAAGCAGGGGGAGTGAGAGAGGGAGAAGCAGGCTTCCCGCTGAGCAGGGAGGCTGATGAGGGGCTCGATCCCGGGTCTCCGGGATCATGACCTGAGCTGAAGGCAGTCGCTTAACCAACTGAGCCACCCAGGCGCCCCAGAAATGTAGTATCTTTGGAAGAACAGATCCTCTTGTGGGCACCCAGCTCTGTCCTATCCAGGAGAGAATCTAATTTTTTTTTTCTCTATTGAGTATTAAGACACCAAGTTACCTCAGAACACAGGCACTAACCTGAGGTGTCTATGACCAGGGGCAAAAAGCGGGCTTCAGCTGTCAGAGTCATCAGAGTTGCACAACTGTATTACAAAGGACTGTTTAAGGTCTACTTTTCTTAGAACGGGGCTGTGTGGTATTTGACATGGGTGCCAAGACTATTCAGTGAGGGACAGAGTAGCCTTTTCAACAAATGACACTGGGACAACTGGATATCCACACACATACAAAATAAATTGGGATACCTACCATAGACAAAAATTAACTCAAAATGGATCATAGACCTAATAGAAAGAACTAAAACTGTAAAGCTCTTAGAGATAGGGCTAAATCTTCATGACCTTGGTTAGACAAGGCCTTCTCAGATACAACGCCAAAAGCAAAATAGTAGAAAAAAATAGATCAATTGGACTTCAGCAGAATTTAAAACTTCGGTGCTTCAGAGGATGCCGTCAAGAATGTGAAAAGACAAACCACAGAATGGGAGACAAATTTTTGCAAAACATCTATCTGATAGGGGAATTGAATTCAGATTCTCAGAATTCCTACAACTGGGGTGCCTGGGTGGCTCAGTCGGTTAAGCATCTGCCTTTGGCTCAGGTCATGATCCTGGGGTCCCAGGATGGAGCCCCGCATCGAGCTCCCTGCTCAGCGGGGACTCTGCTTCTCCCTCTTCTCACCGCACTCATGCTCTCTCTCTCACTGTCTCTCTCTTTAATAAATAAAATCTTAAAAAAAAAAAGTTTAAAAAAATCCCACAACTCAATAATAAAAAGACAAATAATCCAATTGAAAAATGAGCAGGAATCTGAATATACATTTGTCCAGATAAACAAATAGTCAATAAGCACATGAAAAGATACTCAACACCATCAACCATGAGGGAAATACAATTTGAAACCACAATAAGGAATGTATTTAATACCACTGAATACATACCAATAGTTAAAATGATAAATATTATGTTATATATATATATATATATATATATATATATATATATATTACCACAATTAAAACAATGAGATACCACTTCACGCCCACTAGGATAGTTAAAATGACAGATAAGGGATGCCTAGATGCCTCAGTCGATTGAGTGACCTATTCTTAGTTTCAGCTCAGGTCCTGATCTCAGGGTCATGAGATTAAGCCCCATGTCAAGCTCCATGCTTGGTGGGGAGTCTGCTTGGGACTCTTCTCCCTCTCCCTCTGCCCCTACCCACTGCATGTGCGCTCTCTCACTCTCTCTCTCTCTCAAATAAATAAATAAATAAGAAATGAGAGATAATAAGTGTTGGCAAGGATATGGATAAATTGAAATCCTCATACATTATTGGTGGAAATATGAAATAGCACAGTACCCTCAGAAAACAGTTTAGTATTTATTTAAAATGTTAAATATGGAGTTCCTATGTGACCTAGCAATTCCACTCCTGGGTCTATATCCAGAGAAATGAAAACATATTCATATAAAAAACTGTACAGAAGTGTTCCTGACAGCATTATTATAATAGCCCCAAATTAGAAACAACTCAAATGTCCATAACCTGATTAGATAATTAAAATGTGCTGTATCCATACAATAGATTATTTTCAGCCATAAAAAAAAGTGAAGTAGGGCGCCTGGGTGGCTCGGTGGGTTAAAGCCTCTGCCTTCAGCTCAGGTCATGATCTCAGGGTCCTGGGATCAAGGCCTGCATCGGGCTCTCTGCTCAGCGGGGAGCCTGCTTCCTCCTTTCTCTCTGCCTGCCTCCCTGCCTACTTATGATCTCTCTGTCAAATAAATAAATAAAATCTTTAAAATAAAAAATGTGAAGTAGTGGGGCACCTGGGTGGCTCAGTTGGTTAGGGGTCCCACTCTTGATTTCAGCTCAGGTTGTGATCTCAGGGTCATGAGATTGAGCCCCATATCAGGCTCCATCCTTAGCCAAGAGACAATTGTCCCTCTCTCTCCCCCTGCTGATGTACTCTCTCTCCAATAAATAATAATAAAAAAAATGAAGTACTGATTCATACTACAACATGAATAAGCCTTGAAATTGTTATGCAAAATGAAAGAAGTCAATCAGAAAGACTATACACATGTTATGACCCTATGTGTGTGAAACACCCAGAATAGGCAAATCTCTAGAGATACAAAGTAGATTAGTGATTGCCTAGGGGGAGGAGACTAGTGAAGGTGGGGAAAAGGGAGTGACGACTAATGGGTAGGAGGCCTTGTCTAAGGTGATGAAAGTATTCTAAAATTAGTTGTGATATTTGCACCACTGAATATTCTAAAAATTACTGGGGGGCACCTGGCTGGTTCAGCCAGTACAGTTCAGCCTGTGACACTTTATCTCAGGGTTGTGAGTTCGGGCCCCACACTGGGTGTAGAGCTTACTGTAAAATAACTAACGTGGCACCTGGGTAATTCAGTCGGTTAAGCATCCAGCTTTTGATCTCTGCTACTGGTCTTGGTTTCAGGGTCCTGAGTTCGGGTCCCATGTTGGGCTCCATGCTGGGCATGTAGCCTACTAAAAAAAATTTTTTTTAAATTAAAAAGAACCTAACTATATATTGAATAGTACCCTTGAAAAGGATGTGTTTTATGATATGTGAATTATATCTCAATAATATCTGTTTTTAAAGGGGTGGGGGATCATAAGCCCTGAGAAATACACAGCGCCCTCTCCTGTCCTCAGGAAAATGTTTATTCCTTATCTTTGTTCCTCGTCTCCTGGGATCCATCCAGCTGCATCTTGCCAAGCATTCAGAGGAGGGGAATGCTGGCAACCGCCTCAAACGCTCTGGGCGCTGAAAGGAACTTTCTGGGAAGGCTTCTGACATGGGAACTGTAGCGTGAAGTTGGGTCACAGCTGGTTCTGCTGATGACGCGGGAGTCGGCGAGCTGGGTGACTTTCTACTTTAGCTCTGTGGCTTACATGCTGTGTCATCCAGTAAGTCCACGACCAGCTCAGGGCCAAATGGTAACTATTGGAGTCAAATGGGCTGGCCTCAGGATTCTCCTTGCGGGGGATTGTATTGATATGTTTTTTGAGGAAAAAATGAGAACTGCTAACATTTAAATAGCTTTTATTATTATTTTTTAACACATATGCCTTCTCTTTGCTAATCCCATGGAACAGATGTGATCCCCAGTAACAGATGTGAAACAGAGGCGCAGAGAGTTGGGTGACTTTCCCAGAGCCTTCCAGCTGGCACAGTGGAGCTAGACCCCAAGTCTTAGGCCCTCTGCTCTTCTGACTCCTCCCTCTCCATGGCACTTCCTTGTGATGACACATTCTTTCTACTTCCAGAAGGCCATTGAGAAAACAACTTCACTTTCATTTGGCCTCAACCCCTTGGAGGTGACCACTCCCTGGCCATCCTCCCTACTCAGTTCTACACCATCTGGTCCTGATTTCACCCAACTGAAAAGGGCTGGGCAGACTTCCCCCGTGACAGCGAGGAAATGTTCACAGAAAGGAGGAGGTGGGGAATGAGGGTCCATTTTTTCCCCCCTAAGATTTTATTTATTTATCTGACACAGAGAGAGCGTAAGTAGGCAGAGCGGCAGGCAGAGGGAGAAGGAAAAGCAGGCTTCCTGCTCAGGGAGCAACATGGGGCTTGATCCCAGGACCCTGAGCTGAAGGCAGATGCTCAACTGACTGAGACTCGCAAGTGCCCCTAGAATCCATTTCTTTTTAGAAGATTTTTAATCCTTAATTTTTTCTTATGGCCCACAGGACCCTTTATCAGGCCTCATCTCCCAACACCTCCTATTTCCACTCTATGCCCAGTGTCTTATTCAAGGTCTTAGTGTTTCCAGAAAGCAGAAAGCACGGTGTGCTCCTACACACGCCTGGGTGGCTCAGTGGGTTAAAACCTCTGCCTTTTGCACACACTGAACCCTTGTTTCTTTCTTTTAACGCTTCCCTCCCTTCTGCTCCCTATGCTGTCCTCTGCCCAATATCCAGCCCAGCACATGGTACAGCTGGTGGTACACTCTTGGGTTGCTCTTCAGGCAGTGCGTCCAGCTCACTACCCCCACCACTGCTGTGATGAGTGTTGGCTCCAAAGACTGATAGTACCCCAGCTGTCCCCTTGGGTGGAGAATTGCTCTTGGCCAACAGGAGCCTCTGGCTAAAGAGGTTATGACCCCCATAAGCTGGCCACCAAAACCTGGAGTAGGAAAGGGAAGGGGAACTACTCCACCCTGCAACTATATCCAGAGCCCGCCCCCAGCCCTCAGACCAGGCCAAGGCTGGCGTGACCAAGATTTCCTCTTGGCAGTTCCTCCCTCACTGACCTGCTTTGCTCCTCCCTCAAAGGTATTTTCCTTCCACAAACCCCTTTGCTCAGGTTCCATTGTAATTAAGGGTTTTCTTGTCTCCCAGACTAGACTCTGCGCTTCCTGAAGGCAGGGATTACATCCTCTTTATGTTTGTGTCAACACTGCCTGGTGGGGCACTGGGCAGAGAGTAGGTGCTCCATGTTGAACTCCATCAAGCTTCTGAGAGGTTGTAAAGAGCACAACATGAGGGCGCCTGGGTGGTTCAGTGGGTTAAAACCTCTGCCTTCGGCTCAGGTCACAATCTCAGGGTCCTGGGATCGAGGCCGTGTCAGGCTCTCTGCTCGGCAGGGATCCTGTTTCCTCCTCTCTCTCAGCCTGCCTCTCTGCCAGCTGGTGATCTCTCTGTCAAATAAATAAATAAAATCTTTAAAAAAAAATAGAACGTGAGATTCATCACCATCCCTCCCTTCTTGCCTCTCCCTCTCTCATTTCCTCACCCCTGGGGTGCCCTCCTGACCCGGTCTCCCTGCTCTATTCCTCCTCTACTCCCCACATGACAAAGAGATAGACTCCCCCTCTCCTGCTTCTTGCAACTTGGGTTTGAAACAGAGCAGGGCAGAGCTGGAGGGAAGCCTGAAAAAAACGGACCAGCCACTGGGCCGCCCTCCCTGGCAGAAGTGGCGGCAGTGAGGGGCAGTGGCAGCTCTGAGCTCATCCCCCCCACTCCCCAGGAATGAGCAGTGAGAAACGCATGGTAGAAAGCACCTACAGCCTCCGTGGGCGGCCTTTTCTGATTGCTGCTCCTGACTTTCCCCTCACGCTTTCTTCCTGTATGTCTTAACTTCATAAATGCTCTGGGAATCTCGGTGTTCTCACTCTTTCTCATTCATTCCCACCCACTCGTGGCACCAGCCCACGTCACCGGAGGAACGTCTTGCTTCAAAGGCTTATTAACTTTCCAGGCAGCATCTAGCTCCTGTAGGAGCTGAGTCAGGGCATCTCAGCTGGCGCAGGAGTCTGTGCAGGGGTGACTCAGATGCCACCGGCAGGTCCTAGCAGAGGCCCTCTCCAGCCACACACAGCAGCCAAGGGGCAGGCCCCATTGCTCTGGGAGTGGCTCACTGGGGGCTAATACTCGTGGCCAATCTCACTTAATTCCCCACAGTCCACCTATAAATCACATCTACTGTTTTTGCTGCCCCATTTCCATTCTCCTCATTTCCCTGCTGTCTGGAGATCCAGCATGGGGGGGACGCAACCCCCTCCACCCCCACCTCCCAATAAGGCACCTTAGAGCGGGTGTATGATAACCACCCTAGTAACCAGCTCTTTCTTCCGGGGCTGGCATGTGACCAATGAGAGGCATTGAGACTCATGTGACCAGTCAGAGCCAATGAGAGGCATTGAGACTCAGGTCAAATAGTCTGGGATGGAAGGACATCTGGCTGATTTCAGTCACAGTACATGGGACTCTTGATCTTGGGGTGGTGAGTTCAAGCCCTTGTTGGGTGTAGAGCTTACTTTTAAAACAATGAAAACAAAATTTTGGGGATGAAGGCACTCATTCCTTTTTTGCTGAAGTCTAAACCTGAGAGGATGTGGGGATTTGAGCTGCTGACTCCAGCTTCATACCATGTGAAACCTGAGAGGGAAGCCATGCCTGTAGAAGATAGAGAAATGGTGAGAAAACCAAGTCCTGATGATCCGGAGTCCTGAATGCAGCCATACCTGAAGCTGGTGGACTTCTGAACTTCTGTGGATCAGTATACCCCTTTGCTCAAGTCAGTCATCAATACTAATATTTATTACCACATCTAACTAATTCTAAGACATACTCCCTCCCCCCCCCCCATTTTAACATCTCTGATGTTAGGAGTGTGTCTTACAATCAGTGGTAACATCCTGATGGAGCCGTCATTGTTCGCAAATTTGAGATATTGAGCACAGCTGTTCATAGTGTTCATAGTGAGTTAAATACACTGTTGGTACAGCACATGCTGAATTTAGTGCTGTTTCAAATGTCTTCAGAAAGAATCATGTTGTGATTTAGCATTCAGATGAAAGGGGATTATGTGAAGCAAAAGGGAGGGATATGGGAGCAACAGGGAGTGAAACTGGTATTAGTGAAACCTAGTTTTCTCTTTGGAGGAGTGACTGCTCTCTTCTTACAAAACAAGTGCTTTGTAGGACCTGAGACAGGAAGGCAAACCAGGAGCAGATGTTGTGTTACATTTTGTTCCTAAGATATGGGTGAAAAGATTGGCTCAATCCTTTGCATTGCATCAAACAATGTAGCTGAAGGTAGGCGAAGCTGTGAATCTCAGCGAAGCGTTGAGAGGAATTGCAAAGCAACAAGTTGCTATGACTGGTCCATGGCTTGTCCCAAGGCTATCGGTCAGAGGTGGTGTCATAACCCAGCTGGTGTGTTTTCTTTCTTGGTGCATCTTACAACCACTGGGAGACATTATCACTCCCTGGTTGCAAAAGTTCTGTTAAAGTCACTGGTTCAAGGTCACTTGTTCATTATCATCAGATTTAGGCCACAGCTTTAAGTTCTTCATTGTAATTCTCTGTATTCTCTGTAGTGTGAGAAAACAGACACAAGGTGAGAAAGAGAAACACCTCTGGCCTGGGTCCTCTGGGAAGGAGGCAACATGTGTTGAGGGGGCCAGGCCCAAGAGTCCAGGTCCTGACCCACACCAGAGTGCAGGGTGGCCCCCAACAGAGCTGGAGTGAGGGGACACTTGAGAGAGAACTTCTACTCTCCTTTGATGTGTCCAAGAAAGCTGAGCCTCAAAACCGGGCTGGGGCCGAAGATCACCCAGTTAGCAGGTGCAGAGCCAAGCTTTGAAAGGCCTGTCCTTCTGCCAGGCTGCCCTGCCTCTCTCTACCATGAGTTTCTTGCGAAGTACCTGTTTTAATATTGCTATCACAAGGTTCATGTTGTTCCCCGCAGGGAGCTGCTACCATCAGTGGACTATAATCACTTAGCTTGACTCTGATCAGTGTCTTTGCTGCTGTTGGTTTCTACCACACTCTGCTTCTCTAAGGCTTAGGGGCGGTGGGGCATTAAGTATCCCTGTCCATTCAGACAAGAAAAAAAATAATGACGAAAATTCAGACATAATAAAATAATAAAATATGTTAATAAAATAAAACAATAAAATAATAAAAAAATTCAGACCAAGGGTGGCACAGTGGGTTAAGCATCTGACTGTTGATCTCAGGGTCATGAGTTCAAGCTCCGCAGCATGGAACCTACTTAAAAAAAGAAAAAAAGAAGAGTCAGCACATACAGGCATGTGAAAATTCCTTCAGAGCCTTGTTCTACTGAGCTGGAACTTTGGTAGGGAGAGAAACCAGTACAGCCTATTCCAGCAATGAGAAGCACAAATAAACTCCAGCTGACTGGGAGAGTCCTCAGTGCTCCCCACTTTGGGAATTGCCCCCAAGTGTTGAGGGCCTCAAGCTTGATACAGAGGTGTGAATGCTGGCCTGAAGGTCCTGCTTCTGTCTTTCTTCTCCAGCTTTTGCTCCTGCTTGTAATTCCTGGGCTTTCTCCCTAAGTGTTCTTGCCACCTGACAGCAAGGTGCCCCTGGCAGCGCCAAGCCTGCATTGTCTTCAGAGCTTATGCAGTTAAGAAGAGAGAACATCTTTTCCAAATGACTACGGCAAAAGTCCTAGGGAGCCCTCCAATTGGCCCGGTTGGGTTATAGCTCTACCTCAGAGGTATGGAGTCCTTGGTCAGAATTTGACTGTGCGGCCTCCTTGCAGTAGAGAGGAGGGCTCAAACCCACTGAAATCACAGGAACTGAGAAGATTTCTGAGGAATAGGTGTGGATTGTTTTCCAGAAGGTTTACTGGGCTGACAAAATACACCCACCACATGTCATGTGTGCCATCTCCTGGCAACGGGAATACAGGTGACCGATCTATTTCAGGTAGACTGAAACATCGTCAGTCTCTTTCTTACACACAAGAAAACCTTTCTCTACCCCCTCCCACCCCACCCCACCCAGTGGAGCTTGATTGTGTGTCATTGACCACGACTGGGTAACTGTCCCATTCCTAAACCAGCAAATGCCAGGAGACCCCGGATATGACTGTGAGGGGACTTAGGACAAACATTTCAGGGTGGAAATGGAGGGCTGGGAGCCCACATGAAGGCCACTTTACCCTCCTTCCTGGAGGGAGAACTTACAGATTTGGAGATTTAAGCATCAATAACCTAAAATGCAAGGAGAAGAGAAGTAAAAGTATAAAATTTCTGTTTGCTATCAAAGTACAGTGCTATCAGCTTAAAATAGGATGTTATAACTATAAAATATTTATGTAAGCCTCATGGTAACCACAAAGGAAAAACCTGTAGTAGATACATAAAAGATTATTATAAAGGAGTCAAAGCATACTGCCACCCGAAGCCATTAATACACAAAGGAAGTTAACAAAAGAGGAAGAACAAAGGATCTGTGGAACAGTAAGAAATAAGTAACAAAACGGCACTAGTAAGTTCACACATTTATCAGTAATTACCAGTAATGAAAAATTGATATAATTATCAAAATTTCATAATTCTATAATTATATATTCTACATATAACTATATAATTCTGTAATTACATGGGTTATTTATATAGATATATGAGTTTCTATATATTATATATATCATGTCTATGTAGATATTATATGTATCTATAATAATAATTCTGCAATTTTCAAAATCGCATCATTTTTAAATGTAAGTGGATTAAATTCTCCAAAAGACATAGAATGGCTGACTAGATTTTAAAAAAACAAGGTCCAAAATTAATTACAGGAAACCTGTGGTGGAGTGGGGAGGTTTTGGCAGGGGGAGCTCTCCTACCCTAATAACTTTGTAGTCAATTGCAGATGGACTAGACCTTGCATGGACTTGACCCTGCATATAGTTACTACTTTAGTATGCCAGCTGGAGAAAGAAAAATTTTCTATACCTGCTCTCCTACTTCCCCCACACACAACATCTCAGCCAGTGAGAAGCCGCTACACTTCGAACTCCCAGTTTATTCCAATGGGCTTATGGTTTATAACGGTCTTCCCAATGTATCCCTTTTCCCTATAAAAAACATTACCTTTCCTTTTGTTCTCCAGGCTTGCCTATGGTTTTGCCACGCTTGTTGGTCACTGTTGCAATTCTCTTTTATTCCCCCTAAAATAAGGTTTAACACAATGGTACGCTGCCTACAAGAGACTTACTTCAGGCTTAAGGATACATAGGGAAGCCTGGGTTAATCAGTCAGTTAACCATCCAACTTGTGATCTCAGGTCTTGATCTCAGGGCTGTGAGTTCAAGCCCTGTGTTAAGATCCATGCTGGGTGTGGAGCCTACCTAAAACCAAAACCAAACCAAACCAAAACAAAACAAAACAAAACAAATAACGATGCACATAAAATCAGAGTGAAGAGATGAGAAAATACATTTCCAAGCAAATGTAACCAGGAGAAAGCAGGTGTAGCTAAATTTATGTCAGACAAAGTAGACTTTAAGCTAAAATAATCACAAGAGACAAAGAAGGTCAGTATAATGATAAAGGGGTCAAATTATCAAGAACACATAACAGTTGTAAATATGTATGCCCAACATCAGAGAGAACCTAAATATGTACAGCAAAGACTAATAGAACAAAAAGAAGAAATAAGCATCAATACATTAATAGTTGGGGACTTTAGGGGCACCTGGGTGGCTCAGTTGGTTAAACGACTGCCTTCGACTCAGGTCATGATCCTGGAGACCCGGGATCGAGCCCCACATCAGGCTCCCTGCTCAGCAGGAAGCCTGCTTCTCCCTCTCTCACTCCCCTTGCTTGTGTTCCCTCTCTGGCTGTATTTCTCTCTGTCAAATAAATAAATAAAATCTTAAAAAAAAATCTCTTTAAAAAAAATAGTTGGGGACTTTAATCCTAGACTCTCAACAGTGGATAGACCATCCAGAGAGAAAAATCAATAAGGAAACTGGATTTGAACAACACTATGACCAAAGGGACCTAACAGAGATACATGATCATTCTATCCAACAAGAGCAAAATACACGTTCTTCTCAAGTACATATGGGACATTTTTGGGGATAGTTTTTATGGTAGGTCACAAAACAAGTCTCTGCAAAGTCAAGAAGATAGAAATTATATTCAGAATGTTTTCTTTTTTTTTTTTTAAGTAAGCTTTATACCCAATGTGGGGTTTGAATTTGTTGCAACCCCAAGATCAAGAGGCACATGCTCCAGACTGAGCCAGCCAGGCGCCCCTAAGTATCTTTTTCTGACCACAATGGTATGAAACAGGAAATCAGTAACAGGAGGAAAGCTGGAAAATTCACAAATAAAGCAGAAATTAAACAGCACGTCCCTGAACAACCAATGAGTTTAAAAAAAGAAATCAAAAGAGAAATTAAAAGACATCTTGGGACGCCTGGGTGGCTCAGTTGGTTAAGCCACTGCCTTCAGCTCAGGTCATGATCCTAGAGTCCCAGGATAGAGTCCCACATCTGGCTCCCAGCTCCATAGGAAGTCTGCTTCTCCCTCTGACCTTCTCCCTTCTCATGCTCTCTCTCATTCACTCTCTCTCAAATAAATAAATATTTTTTTAAAAGAGAAATTAAAAGACATCTTAAGACCAGGAGAAATGAAAGCACAACATACCACAACTTCTGGGATACAGTAAAAACAGTCCTAAGAGGGAAGTAAATGTGAGGATGTGGAGGAAAGGGGACCCTAGTGCAGTGTTGGGAATGGAAATTAGTCTGAGCACAACAGAAAATAATATTGAAGTCCTTCAGAAAATAAAAAATCGAACTACCACCTGTTCTAGCAATCCCGCTTTTGGGTATGTGTCCAAGGGAAATAAAATCACTATCTCAAAAAGATCCCTAGCAGCCCCATGTTTATTGCAGTGTTATTTACAATAGCCAAGACAGAGAAACAACCTGTGTCTGTCCACAGGTGAATGGGTGAAGAAAACGTAGGAAATAAAGAAATGGGATCGTATACAATAGAATGTCATTCAGCCATAAAAAAAGAAGGGAATCCTGTAGTTTTTGACAACATGGATGAAATGTGAGGGCATTATGCTAAGGGAAAGAAGTCAGACGGAGAATGGCAAATACCATATGATCTCACTTCCATGTGGAATCTAAAAAAATCTGAACTCACAGAAACAGAGAGTACACTGGAAGTTTCAGAGGGCAGCAGGCGTTGAGGGGAGGTGCAGGTAAAGGATGAAAGTGGTCAAAGGGTACAAATTTCCAGTTATAAGATGAATAAATTCTGGGGAGGCCTGGCTGGCTCAGGCAGAGCAGTGGAGCATGTGACTCTTGGTCTTGGGGTCATGAGTTCAAGCGCCATGTTGGGTATAGACTTTAAAAAAATTTTTTTAAAAGAGATTAATAAATTCCGAGGGTAACATGATAACTAATTAACAACACTGTATGATATATTTGAAAATTGCTGAGAGACAAGATCTTCAAAGTCCTTACCATCTATCCCCCTACACACAAAAAGGTAACTGTGAGTTGATAGATGGATGTGTTAACTAAACTTATTGTTGGAATCATTTCACAATATACACATATTTCAAATCATCACATCATACAGCTTGAACTTAAACAATGTTATATGTTCACAATATCTCAAAGCTAATTTTTATAAAAATAAGAGATTTAAAAGACACACTTTAAAAAATGAACAAAATTCTAGTGTTTAGATATACACATCTGAGTGATAAAACTATAAAGAAACAGGAGGAAGTGATTTTTTTTAAATAAGATTTTTTTTATCTATTTGACAGAGAGAAACACAGCCAGAGGGGGAACACAAGCAGGGGGAGTGAGAGAGGGAGAAGCAGGCTTCCCGCCAAGCAGGGAGCCCGATGTAGGACCCGATCCTGGGTCTCCAGGATCATGACCTGAGCCGAAGGTAGTCGCCCAACCAACTGAGCCACCCAGGCGCCCCTAGTGATTTTTTTTTTAAAGGAAGTGATTTTGATAAAAGTGATGCTAGTGGTGCCTTTGGAGGGAATGAGGAAGCTATGCTTGGAACAGAGCACACGGAAGGGCCACTAAGGAGCCTGACCAAGCAACCATTTCTTGACCTAGAAGGTGGTTTCTGGGATATTTGCCTTATAATAGCTTATTGTGCTCAGTGTTTATTGCATGTGGTTTTCTGTATCTGCATTTTATTTTATAATCAAAAAAGGTTACCAGAAAAAGAAGTAAACACTGTACAGCCGGTCAGGTTACACACTTTACTTAAAATCCTTGGAGGCTCCCTATGGCCCATAAGACAAAGTCCAAGTTCTTAATCAAGGCTCATAACGTTCTGCCAGATCCAGTCTGACCTGGGTGGAGAGGGGAAAAGAATGCAGAAAACAGGTCACGCTGGCAAGTCAGGGGCTGCCGGAAGTGACATGGGACCTTGGGAAGCCAAAGGAGAGGCCCGACACCCGGAAGGCCAAGAACTAGTTGCATGAAGATTAGCAGCAGGAAAAAGTTCCTCTCTGCCTCCTGCTGCTATAGTGTCAGTGAGAAAAATGGGGCCAACTCTTTCCAAGGTGCAACCACAACTATGTAACCCTCAGCATTCAGTGTGTTCTTCTAGACTAGCTCTTTGGCCCTATATTTTCCCTGACCTTTCTTTTTTGTCATTCGATCATATCTTTACATTTTATTGTATTGAGTCTTATAAGAAGTTTACAGTCCTATAGAACAAGATTAGGTAAAAAGTATACATAAATACCTAATTTTAAAATAATGGCTTTGGGGCACCTGGGTGGATCAGTTGTTAAGCGTCTACCTTTGGCTCAGGTCATGATCCTGGGGTCCTGGGATCGAGCCCCACATCAGACTCCCTGTCTGGCGGGAGGCCTGCTTCTCCCTCTCTCACTCCCCCTGCCTGTGTCCCCTCTCTAGCTGTGCTCTCTGTCAAATAAAGAAAATCTTTAAATAAAATAAAATAATGACTTTGTTTTTCACATTAAAAGTAACTTTGCAGGCACCTGGGTGGCAGTGCCCGCTGAGTGACTGACTCTTGGTTTCTGCTCAGATCATGGTCTCAGGGTCATGAGAGCAAAGCCTGAGCCAGGCTCCATGCTGAGCAGTGAGTCTGCTGGAGTTTCTCTCCCTCTGCTCCTCCCCCACACTGTATGCATGCTCGCTCTCAAATAAATAATAAATAGATGTTTAAAAAAAATAAAAAAATAAAAGTAACTCTGCATAACTATTGTATGTGCATTCTTCTCTAGTATACTGTACTTCAATGAAAGAATTTTAATAAAGTCTTATAGTTTAGGGTGCCTGGGTGGCTCAGTGGGTTAAACCTCTGCCTTCGGCTCAGGTCATGATCTCAGGGTCCTTGGATCGAGGCCCGCATTGGGCTCTCTGCTCGGCTGAGAGCCTGCTTCCTCCTCTCTCTCTGCCTGCCTCTCTGCCTACCTGTGATCTCTCTGTCAAATAAATAAATAAAATCTCTTTAAAAAAAAAAGAAAAAGAAAATATAGAACATAAATGCAGTTTAAAAATTATTCTCTTTCAAAAGAATAAAGTTTTTAGAACCAAACACAGAAGAACATCTTTATGACCTTGGAATAGGCAGATCTTTCCACAGAGAGGAAACAAAAGGTGCTAATCATAAATGAAAATAATTTATTAAGTGCATTATATTAAAACTAAGAATCTCTGTTTATCAAAAGATACCAGTGATGGAGTAAAAAGACAACCCACAAAATGGGGTAAGACATAGGCATACTCAATACATATATTTGATAAAGTTCTCAAATTCAGAACTTTGAAAGAACTTGTATAAATCAATAAGGAAAAAATAGACAACCCAACAGAAAAAAGTGCAAGAGACTTGAGCAGACATGTCACAAAATAAGGTCTTCAAATGCCAAAAACATTACGGAAAGTTTTTTTTTTTTTTTAAGATTTTCTTTCTTTGTCAGAGAGAGAGCACAAGCAGAGGGAGTGGCAAGTAGAGGGAGAGGGAGAAGCAGGTTCCCCTCTGAGCAAGGAGCCTGATGCAGGACTCAATCCCAGGACCTGATATCATGACCTGAGCCAAAGGCAGACACTTAACTGACTGAGCCATCCAGGTGCCCCAACATCTAGAAAGATTTTTAAATTCATTACTCATCAGGAAAATGCAAATAAACTATGATATGATATCCTTCCAACTTGGCTGGATAAAATAAAAAGGATCAAAAATAAAAAATATCAAGTTTAGAGGAAGATATGAAGCAACAGGAACTTTCACTGAATGTAAATAGCTACAATTACTTTAGAAAGCTAACTGGCAGTAGACAGTAAAATGCAAATGCCCTCCCAACAGAAACATGCACATGTATGTGAACCACAAGACATGCATAAGAATATTTATACCAGTACTGTGTGTAATAGTCCACACTGAAAACAACCACATTAGTAGAATGGATAAGTTTATCATAAAGGATTCATACAATGCAATGAGAACAAGCGAACTATAATCATACACAAATATATGACTTAATCTGATGGAGTTTTGAACAAAATAAGCCAAATTACAAATACTTTATTTTAAATATTTTTTTATTTTTAATCTCTACACCCAATATGGGGCTTGAATCTACAACCCTGAGATCAAGAGTCCCGTGCATCACCCAGCCAGCCTGGGGAGGGTGCGGGGGTCAGGATGGGGGTGGGGGGGCAAATACTTCCTATCATTCTATTTACAGAAAAAACAAAAATAATCAAAACTAATCTATGCTGTAAGACATTAATAGGGAGTTACCTCAGGGTGCTAGTGGATGGAAGGTGGCATGAGAGGGCCCCTTGGGGTCCTGCTAATGTTCTCTTTTGATCTGGGGGCTAGTTAAACGTGTGTTCTGTTTGTGAAAATTCTTCAAGTCCTACAGTTATGATATGTGCACTTTCCTGTACACTTCTGAAGTATATATACCTCAGTGACAGAACAAAACTGAAAGTGGCTATATTAGGAAGTCAAATTCAAAGTTTGCCTAAACAGGAGCCTTAAAGATGCAGGCCTTCCAGATAGGCTAGCACAGGATGTTCTCCCTTCTATGAAGGTTCTTTGGTGAAAAAGTCTGAAAAACATTGTGTCTGGTTTCCCTGGGTGAGGTTTTGAGGGGCCACCTCCACCAGGGAGCTCTGCAATGGGCTGAAGTTTCAGGCTCCCACGCCCACACTCACGTGATTAGGTTCAGAGTAAGACTAGTGAGGTATGGGAGGGCAACCGCGGGGTCAGCTCCCGTCTGTTCTGTAAATTTTGATATTGTGTTCATCATGGCGTTTGGAGGGCATTATTCTTGATTTATTTTTTTGGAAATACTGCATTGAAATATTGTTATTAAGTTTGGTTTTAGTGTATACTTACATTTTGTATCTGATTATCCTTACCCTAGATTATGACAGTGTGACCAATTTTCATTTAAGAAAAAAAAATGACTGCTAGTTTGTTTTTTTTTTAAATATTTTATTTATTTATTTGACAGAGAGAAACACAGCGAGAGAGGGAACACAAGCAGGGGGAGTGAGAGAGGGAGCCAGCAGGCTTCCCGCCGAGCAGGTCACCCGATGCGGGGCTGGATCCCGGGTCTCCGGGATCATGACCTGAGCCGAAGGCAGTTGTGCAACCAACTGAAGCCACTCAGGCGGCACCAGACTGCTAGTTTTTTACATATACATTTCTTAAAAAGAAAAAAAGATCTTATTTATTTATTTGACAGAGAGAGAGAAAAAGAGCAGGTCTGCAGGGAGGGAGAAGCAGGTTCCCCACTGTGCAAGGAGCCCGATGCTGAGCTCAATCCCAGAACCCTGAGATCATAACCTGAGCTGAAGGCAGACGTTTAACCGACTGAGCCACTCAGGTTCCCCAAGACTCTGCTAGTTTTTATTCTAAAAAAAAAAAAAATCTTTATGCTCTGCAAGCAATAAGAACTTGGCGTTGGGTTCCACCGCTCATGAATTACCAACATTTTGGGTTCTCTGGTCAGGGGAGTTAAGGGGGATTCCAGCCCCCAACCACTAGAGGGCACCAAAGAACGGCTTATACAGCTGAATTCTTGCCTAAGGTCGTCCTCCAGGAAAGACGTTTCCCAGCCTGGATTTCTTTTCTCTGACAAAAACCCATCCATTTTGTGATTCTGTGCCTCTCTATAGCTCCAGTCTCAAGTAGGCCCCAACACATGAGCCAAATTCAATATAAGAATAAGCTTGGGTTCTATCTCAAGTTTCCAAGTAAGATATTTATATGGACTGCAAGGATCAGAAAGCCAGAATAAAAATCCCAGTGTGGTTTGAGTTCAGTCTTGTGTTTAAACCCTGGCTTGTGTGATGTGGGGCAAGGTATCCTTGTAGGGTGACAGACCATGATTTGCCTGGGGCTGTCCTGGTTTTAGTACTAAAAGTCCAACAACTCAACCTCTCCATCCCTGCAAACTGGCACACAGTTGGTCCCCCTCAGTTTTTCTGATCTGAAAAGTGGAAAAAATGTCTGTACTGACAACAGGGAGAACTGAATAAGATGATTATGTGCATAATAGGTGCTGGAAAAAAAAAACTAGCTTAGTTTTTTTGCCAAGTAATACTTCAGATGGTTTCAGGCATGGCCTGAGTGTCTATAAAACCATTTAAACAGAGCCTGAATATTCTGATCATCCTGCGCATGCATTCGATTCAAATCAAAAAATATTTGCTGAGTGCTTATTATGTATCAAGAGATTGTTAGCAGTTAAGTGGTCTGGGCACATTTTTAAAAATGATTGACACTCCTCAAGGCTGGTATGATCTTTAGGGGACAAAGAGAGCCGGACATGTTTACAGAATATAGGAGGGAAATAATCCAAGCCTGCTGCACTTACCCTCATAGGTTCTAATTTCCTCCAGGCTAGAAAACTGCAGTGGTTTCCTAACTTACTTCCTCAACCCCATTTCAGTCTCCTTCCAATCTAATCAGTTGACTACCAGGTAAATCTTAACATACATTTTGGATCCTGTTTTCAGAAGCCCAGTACCCACCTTGCCTTGGCATTCTTTACTTTTTACTAGGGCCTCCACCAAATTTTCAAACCTTATCTCCTGAACAAACCAGACAACTCCCTTGCTTAAACATGTCTCATGTTTTCTTCCCTCCATTCTATTACTCAGTGTTCCTTAAGTTGGAATGCCCCACCTCAATGCTTCCTGTCGAACATACACTCCTTCAGATGAATTTACTGGGTTTTCTGCAAGACATGAACTTTCACTTACTTCATTTTTACTAACTTTATAGCATTGTTCATATTGGTGTTATTTATGAACCCTGTTCTTGATTGTGGGCAAGGACTGTCTCTTTTACTTTTTTATATTTCCTCCAGTTCCTTGTGTGTAGCCAACAAATGTTTATGGTGTTACCCCCAGAATTCTAATATACTAATATTAGTATCTGTACCATGGCTTTGCTAGTTTATAGTTGTGTGGCTGTGGTGTGTGTGTGTGTGTGTGTGTGTGTGTGTGTGTGTGTGTGTTTTAAGTAGACTCTTTGCCCAGGTGCCTGGCTGGCTCAGTCAGTTAAATGTTGGCCTTGGGCTTGGGTCATGATCCCAGGGTCCTGGGCTCAAGCCCCATGTCTGGCTGCCAGCTCAGTGGTGAGCCTGCTTTTCTCTTTCTCTCTGCAGCTCCTTGTGCTCGTGCTCTCTCGTTCTCTCTCTCCCAAATAAAAAAATAAGTAAAATCTTTAAAAGAAAAAAAGAAAGGTAGATTCTATGCCCAATGTAGGGTTTGAACTATTGACCCAGAGACTAAGAGTCACATGCTCTACCAACTGAGCCAACCAGGCACCCCTGTGTGGTAGCTTCCTAATTAACCTCCTTAAGTCTCAGTTTCCTCATCAAAAAATGAGGATTGTAATAGCAGCCATCTCAGGGTCACAACAAGGATGAAATAAGACAATGCATGTAGGATACTTAGTGTTGTGCTTGGCACAGCAGAACTGTGGATTGTCAGAGAAAGAAAAGATCCATTTAGGCTGGAAGAATAGTGGAGGGCTTCCTGGGGGTGTGAGCCAAGAGGCCTGTGAGCCAAGATTTGATTAGATAAAGCGAAAAGGGAAGGCATTTAGACAGAAGGGCCAACCTGAATGAAGACTTCAGAAGAAACAGAAACGAGTAGGATGTGCTCAGGATGGGGCTGGTCAAGTCCTAAGAAACACCTTTGGAGAGATTCTCCAGGAAGAGAAGAGACAAGTGGAGTAAATTTTCCAACAGTATGAATTCACAGGTGGGAAGGAGTGGGGAATCAGTCTCTAGAAGTTTGCTGAATGAAGATTTCTATCACTGGGTTTGTCCCTTTCAGTAGTAGCAACAGAATGAGAAGTGGGAGCCAGTTTGAGCAGTGACAGACTTGAATCAGCATGTGTTTTTAGCAAGGTGCCGCAAAGGAAGGAAATGGACAAAGTGACAACTAGCTGCCCATTATTAGCAGGGCTAAGCTTGAAATCCTGTGTTTGCAGCCAAGAATTAATTGTAGAAGTACAAGAAAGGATGAAATTTGCTTAGCATCAGTTTGTGGGGAAAAAGCTTTAAAGAAAAGGGATAGTAGGAAACGTTTATAAAGTGAACTTGAACCAAAGGGTCAGGGCGTTCTCTCAATCTGCTGAGGCAACAGTCTATTGTGCTTATGGTCGTAGGGAATCAGATTAAGGAAGGCTAAAAGTCTCACTGTACTCTGGTGATCAGATCTTCCCTGAATATTTTAGGTGGTCCCATTTTGGCTGTAAGGAACAGAAACCCAACTGGGAAGAGAAGGCACTGACCTACACAGGAGGCACAAATAGGGCCCCACATAGATCTCTTTAAGAGGCTGGTGCACCCATCCCCCAGCTGCTGTGAGTGTTGGCAGCTAAGGGTTCCCAGATGCCCGAAATTCCAGAGAATTGCCTTCAGCTGAAGGGAGCAGCTTTGGAGACCTTAACTCCTTGATGGCTTACAGCCAGTGGCTGGCTGATACTTGTGTATACAGAGCTGCCCCATGCCTCGTGGGGAGATAGCTCCTTGGTGTGGTTTTATCCAGAGCTCTCCGTTGTGGATCAGGACAAGGCAAAATCAAGCTGATTCTTACTTTACTCTTTCTTTTCCTCTGTCCTGCTCAACTCCCTCCCTTACAGGTTATTCCCCCCTCAATAAATCCCATTCCCAGATCTCCCTTAGAGACTCTGTTTCTAAGGATCCTGATGAAAGACACCAATGAAAGCAAATAGTCGGAAAACAGCTGGATTCAGGTTCTCAGAGTTATTATCTGTTGTAGTTTTTATCTGTACCTCAGCTCTGATAGTTCGTTTTCATATTGGTTTTATGTATTCTCAAGCAAGTTCTTTGCGGGCCTCCTAGTTAACTCCAGGGAATGAGCCAGATCCTTCAGCAGCCTCAGAGTAAAGGAAACTTCTCCATATGGGTGGTGCCAACAAAGGTCCCAGGACTCATTCTGATTGGACTGACTTGAGCCACATGCATTTCCCTAAATCAGTCATTGCAAATGGATGGTGGTGGGGGGGAGCACAGGGAGGAGGAAATAGTGCTCTGATTGGTCAGGAATGGCAGCGTGCTGCCCCTGGAAAGGTGAGTAGTGAATCAGCCCCCTGGCAGCCAAATGGATAGACAGTGGGGAGGACTGGTTCCCTAGAGGAAACTGGGCTTCCCTTACCAGAAGAAAGAGAATGTTTGCTGGACAAAAATAAGACATGCTCCCAATAGATCGTGACAAACTGAAAGATGTCTATATGAAGTCATCAGGATAAAAACTGACTTTATCCTTATTGTTTTGGGGATGGGCAGAAGGTATGGAAAGGGGGGGCACAACAGTTATCTTCAAATACTTGGGATGTTGTCATGATGAAGAGGGATTAGACATGTTTCTGTGAAGCTTTAGGAGATAAATAGTACCTAGGCTCAGAGATTAGAGGGATGTCGATTTATCCAAATAAATAAACAAGGAGCTTGTACATGCATATAGATACAAAATAATTACAACTTAAGTTGTCCAGAAAAGGAACAGGCCTATTTGAGGGGTGGTAAGCTTGCCATGCCCGGCTTATCACTCTTATCATGACTAATAAAATATGCTTGTGCTTCCTTCTTGCTTTGCCTTTTTCATAAAGGCTGTGTCTAGGTAGACACTATCTGGAATGCCCCACCCCAGTCTTGTCTTGGGGAAATCTGCCCCACCCCACCAATTTCAAACCAGAGTACTTTTCCCTCTGAGGTGCACACAGGTCCCACATCAGACCTCGCTTGGTGTCCTCTTATTAATCATGACACCGGGGATATGCTGCCTGGTGTTATAGTCACCTCATCATATCCCTTAACTCCAGTCTGGTGAAAGCACTCTGTCAGGGTCTTACTCAAGAAATGTTTGCTGAATAAATAATTTTATCTGATCTTCTGTGGAAGGATTCTGGCCTTGGAGGCGGGGGAAGGTGTGTGACTAAGGGGCCACAAGGATCCTGCGGAACTCCAAGATTCTGTGACCAGCACATGGCACTGAACTTGAAGCTGATTTATAGATGAATAGTTGGGAGTCCCCAGGGCCCCTTTGGCTTTTGCAGTTACTGGAGGAGAGAGAAGGAGGCATTCTCTCCTGCCCTTCCTCTGACAGTTACAACAATAGGCAGTCATGGGAGAACTCTGGGGGAGATCAGGGGATTGTTGTAAGAATTTATTCTGGAACATAAAGTAAGTTGCCCCCTGTGCCTTGGCACTGCTCCTCCCCAAACCTGCAAGAATGTCTAGCTCCCTTCTTCCACTAGCTACTGTTACTCCTCCCTCCCGCTCTGTCTGGCCACACCATCCCCAGGAAGCTTTCTGGAAAGCACTTCCCCCATCTTTTCTACCCGCCAAGTTGGAGTGACTTCTCCTTTTCTGGACTCCCTCCCATTGAGGAAGGAGGGGGAGCAAATGGCCTGCCCAAACCAAGACACTTCCCACATCAGACCTCGATTTACTTCTCTCTCCCTTTAAGTTTGCTTAATCCTTGTTGAAGTCATGCACCAGGTCCACGTGCGGCCTCTGCGCCCAAGGCAGGAGCCACCCGCATACACGCACGCCCTCCCCAACATACACACACCCCTCTGCTACATGAGTGGATGCCAGAAAAAGTAGGACATTAGCATTTTAGAATTTTACAACATCAGGAGTTGTCGGGAGTCACCTAGTGAAACCCTCCCTTTTATAAATGTTCTTCCTGGAGTCTCCGGAGAGAAGATTTTGGGTTCATTCAGCCCCGTTTCTCGAGGCCCAAAGCACTTTTGCTGTTGATGATCTCAACAGGCTCAGCAGGTAGGAGGGAGCGGTAGGTAGGGGTCAGTAGCCTCCCTTTTCCCCTAGGGGAAACTGACTCAGAGAAACGAGGCGAAGGGCCTCGGTGGGGCGGGGGCTGTAACGGGAATTCAGGGCTTCGGGCCAATGTGGAATTTACCGTGTCTCTTTTGGGAAGCGTGAAAGTGAAGTAATCAATTTACGAGGTCCAGGCAAGGACCCTTTACCCCCCTAGAAGGATCAGGTTGGGTAGGGAGGATTAATGCAGCTAAGGGCTCGCAGCATTGACCCTTTGGTAATTTGCCGGGGTCCAGCCGGGTCCGCCGCCCTTCCCTCGACTGGGTGACCAATGGGCTTCGGCCTCTTTAAGCCCCCAGCGCCCCGCCTCCGGCTCGTCGCGGACCTCCTCCCACCTCCTAGCCGCAGCTCCGCCAGTTCCAGACTTCCCTTGGCGATGAGGTCACCTTCTCGTTGCTCATTGGCTGCGCCGGGCCGTCAGTCACAGGAAGTCCCGCCGCCACCCTCCCTTCTTTTGCACTCCTCCCTCCCCGCCCTCCCTCTAGTCCTCCAGTCCCAGCCTCCACAAGGCCTCTAACTGGTCAGTGCCACTGTCACTCTTCCAACTGGCCGTGTGGGAAGCGGGTGTGGTGGGAGGGGCCGCAGCTTCGGTGGCTGAGAGGAGCCGGCGGCGGCGGTGTCTGTGGTGTCCCAGGCGGCGGCGAGAGCGACCGTTCCATCCTCCCCACCCCCTCGGCTCCGCTCGCCACACGCCCTCCGCTTGCGCGGACTTCTCCCCAGCTCCGCGCGCCCTAGCCAGGCGCTGAACGTCGGGAGGGGAGGCGAGCGGTGAAAGCCGGAGGGGGACCGCCGCGGAGCCCCGGCTGGGAGGAGCGCGAGGCGGTGAGTGAGAGTCGGGGCAGGGGACCCCTCCCCCACCGCGGCCCCGCCCCGAGCATCCTTTCTGCTCGCGACCCTGCCGCTCGCTCGCTGCCGCTCGCTTTGCCCGTCCCTTCCCTCCGGGCCGGGGTCGCCCCACCGGGGCGGGCGGCCCGGGGCGCGGCGGTGCACCTGTGAGCCGTCTGGCCAGGCAGCGCCGGTGGGGGGATGCGCCGGTGGGGGGAGGGTCCCGCACCCGTTGCGCCCGGGTGTGTTTTGACTGCAAGGACCCGGTGTCGGGCGCTTTCCCCGGGATCCTGTGCAGACCCTCAGGAACCATGTGCAGTCCTAGGATTCCCAGGCAAGGGAGCCTCACCTGGACTTGTTGATGCCTCTGTCAGCGAATGCCGCCAGGTGTAAGGGCTCTGGCAGATTTGAAACTTGACCACGGAGAACTTGACCCTCTAAGAAAGTGTCTGTCAGGACGCTTTGATTACACCTCCCACCCTGGCGGGTACTGCAGGAAACCAGTGATACTCTGTAGTAGCTAGGGCTGGAGCTTTCAGGTCAGACTCTCCAACCTGCCAGTCGCTAGCTGTGTCGTCTAGGACTTCAGTTTTCTTTTCGGGAAAATGGGCATGATACCTACTACATGGGGTCATCGTGAGGTGAGAACAATGGATAGTTCAGTTTGTATTTAAGCACCAGCCCAACTTAGCTTTGTCAGGATCTGTTTTTTCACTATTATATAGATAGCATAACTAAAAGGCAGTTTGGTGGACACTTGACTACTTAGCTGTACTTGGGATGAGGTGTGTGGATATGGAAATGTGAAAGATGTCACTTAAATAATGAAATTACACCTAGCTTCATGTGTTTTTACATACTTTAACGTCCATAAGAAGTCTGAAATGTCCCAGGTTGCCAGCTTTTGAGATCTTTTTTAAGATCTTTCCTACCTGAAGCCAAAGCTTGTAACATTCTCATTATTTTCAGTAAAAAGTGAAATTCACATGTTTTATGTTAGAAGACCCCATGAAAACTCCACAGATTTCACTTAAGCAGTTTCACTGTTGAAAAGCAGCCACCTCCTGGGAGTGAGGTGGTACAGCCAGCTGGCACACAGCCCTGGGACTGCAGGGTGGGGAACCCTTGGCAGAAAGTTATTAAATTAAGTTTTGCCTAAGGTCATTTGCATTTTCATAGTGAATCAGAGGGCTTTATGATAGTTTCTTAGTGAAATGATTTAGAAAGAGGCAAGCCATTGCTTTTTTCAAAACACATTCAAAGAAAAACTGACTGTAGTCCGTTCTAGCATTGGCTTCAGTTCTTTGCCAGTAACTGTTAAGAAGAGACCCTGTTTAGAAAGAAAGACTTTCACAAGTCACATTTCTTTGGTTAAGTTTTTTATTTAGAGTAAAATCGTGAGATGGAAGAGTAAGATGTATCCCATAATCCAAAAGTATTTATTGCAGACTTTCCACATCATTAGTCCTCTACTGAGTGCTATGAGGAAGGGATTCAAAAGAAGTATGAAACAACCCATAAAGAGGAAAACCATAAAATTTGGGTCATTTAGTACTAGTTTTGGGTACCACTTAAGTAATGACTCCATTCATTCATTCATTTAGTGAACTCGTTCCTTCCCAAAACAAGCCAGGTATTTTGGTTTTTTTTGTTGTTGTTTTTTTTTTTTGTTGTTGTTGTTTTTAAATGGTGATGTCAGGTTTTTTAAAAAAATATTTATTTGGCAGAGATCACAAATTGGCAGAGAGGCAGGCAGAGAGAGAGGAGGAAGCAGGCTCCCCACTGAGCAGAGAGCCCAATGTGAGCCTCGATCCCAGGACCCTGAGATCATGACCTGAGCTGAAGGCAGAGGCTTGACCCTCTGAGCCACCCAGGCGCCCTGTTTTTGTTTTTTTTTTAAGATTTTATTTGAGAGTGAGAGGGCACAGAGGGAGAGGGAGAAGCAGACTCTCTGTTGAGTAGAGAGCCCAACGTAGGGCTCTATCCCAGGCCCCTGAGATCATGATCTGAGCCCAAGGCAGATGCTTAACTGACTGAGTCACCCAGGTGCCTTGCCAGGTGTTTTTTTCTAAGGTTTCTGGAATAAGTACAATATGGTCTCTGCTCATAGGAGCTCGCAGTCTAGTGTGAGATGTAGAAAGTGACAGATAATTGTAACACACTGAAATAAACTCCAGAACTGTATGAGAGGGTTAAGGGAGCTTTTCCTTTGCACTTCAAAGAGAAGGTGGCATTAGAACTGAATCTTAACTTACTAGATAAAGGAGAGGAAGATCATTCCAAACAGAAGTAACTGAGCTTGGAAAGATTTCATGATAGATCTTCTGACTGCAGGTATAAGCCCTAGGAAAGGGGAAGGAAACGGATATTGATGCCCACTATGTAATAGGCATTAAGCTGGGCTTTTAATGTTACCACTTAATTAGTCCTATGGGGTAGATTTTACCTCCACTTCAGGACATGAAAACTGAGGCTCAGCATAAATAATTTGTCTATGGTTACACAGCTAATGACAGAGCCAGGACTTGAATTTCTGACTTAAAAGTATGTATGCTCTTTTCCTTTTAACATTCTGTAAAAATAAATATAAATGAGGTGAGACAGTTCCAGCTATATACGTCATTTTACTACATCAGTTACAAATTTCTGTGAAATGTTCAGATTTGATTTAGAGTTGTAAAACTTATATAATGAAGGCTATCAAATGGTACTTATAAGTTTGATGTTTGCTAAAAAGTGGTTCATGGAAACATTTTAATGGAAGACATTGAAACATACAGATTCTGTATGGGGCACTTAAAGCTCTTAAACAGGTATGGACTTTTCTTGAGACAGAAGCTTAAGTATTTAAGTGTATAAAGGGATATGCAGATGTATGGCCAATAAAATAGAAAATGAAAGGGGTAAAATGGTTTTGAGTAATTTTTATGAAAGATGAAATCAGAATTTTGAAGTCATATTAACAGAGATTGTTATATCTAGAGAGACCACTGTGGACTGTAAGCTCCACAAAGGCAATTTGTTTCTTTTATTCCCAGCTTCAAGAGCAGTTTTTGGGGGCCGCCCTGCTGGCTCAATTGGTTAAGCCTTTGGCTCAGGTCATGATCCCAGGGTCCTGGGACAGAGTCCCTCAGTGGGAGCCTGCTTCTCCCTCTGCCTGCTGCTCCCCCTGCTTTGACAAATAAAAAAAAAAAAGGCATTTTTTGGGACATAGTAGATGCTTAGTAAATATTTGTTGAATAAAAGATGAATGTGAATATTTACGGTGAGCGGTGTTTTTATGTAAATGCTAGCGTTGATAGAATTATTTGACATAGGAACATTTTCATCTGAAAAGAAAACTTTAGTCAGGAGGTTGTATTTCAGAAGGTCTTTGAAAGAAGGAGGGAAGGCATTGACAGATTACAGATGAAGTGACACAGGTGTACACCATATAGATAGTTTATAAATGGTTATACTTTGGAAGAAAAGGAACATTGAAAAAAGGGAGTGGCCCATTGACACCATTCAAATAGAAGCGCTATTTATTGATAAGGCGTTAATGAGTTTTGAGATTCAAGGAAACAGTCTCTATTCTTAAGGAACTTAACAGTTTTAGAGACTAGGTGTGTTAGCTAGCTGTTACCGTGTAACGTCTTACCCTAAAAGTTAGTGTTTGAGATAAGAGTAAATATTTATTATCCCTCACAGTTTCTGTGAGTCAGGAATTTGGGAGCCCCTTGAGCAGTGGTTCAGTCTCAGTCTCTCAAGACATTGCAGTAATGTGTCATCTGGAGTTGTAGTCATCTGAAGGGAGACAGGCAGGTGGGTCATCTTCTAAGGTGGCTGCCCAGATTGTTGGCAAGTTGGTGCAGGCTGTTGGTGGGAGGTCTCTGTTCTTCTCCATGTGGGGCTCTCCGTAGAATGACTTGAATGCCCTCATGGCATGACAGGTGGCTTCCCCCAGAGCAAGTAATCCAAGAGACCAAATTGCATTGTCTTTTATGACCTAGCTTCAGAGGTCACATAGTCATCATTTCTCCCGTATTCCATTGGTCACATATTGTGTGAAGGGATTACATAAGGCTGTGAATACTAGGAGGTGAGAATCCTTAGGGGTCATTTTGGAGGCTGGCTACCACAGTGGGTAGGTAGCATAGAACAGAAAAAGTGTTGGAAGAAGTTACAAAGTGAGGGAGAGGAGGGAAGGATTCAGATGAGGGAAAGGTTACCTTTGGGAAAATAAGGGAGTTGGAAAGATTTAAGTCTTTTAACAGATATTTGCAGGTATTTATTGGGTGCTTACTGTGTGCCCTCAACATGGTAAGCTAATATGTGGAAGTGAATTGGGGCTGTATGAAAATTTTTTTTTTAAAGATTTTATTTATTTGACAGAGAGAAACACAACCAGCGAGGGAACACAAGCAGGGGGAGTGAGAGAGGGAGAAGCAGGCTTCCTGCCGAGCAGGGAGCCTGATGTGGGACTCCATCCCAGGTCTCCGGGATTATGACCTGAGCTGAAGGCAGTTGCTTAACCAACTGAGCCACCCAGGCACCCCTGTATGAAATGTTTTAAGTAGTCTAGGCCAGCATTGGTTCTAAGGATAAACACTTAATCTCTCTGTGTGAGGGTGGAGTAATTTTTTTGATATTGAGGAGAAGAGTAACTTGTCAGAGTGATAGAGAAGCAGTTAAAAGCATAAATACTAGAGCTAGAATTTCTGGGTTGGAATCCTGCCTCTTCCACATGCTAGCTGTATGACCTTGGGTGTGTGACTCTGATACTCTTAACCACATCTTCTTGGTAACTCACTATAAAATGGGGATAATAATAGTGACTGCTTTATATTGCTGCTGTAAAGATTAAATACGTTAAAAATTTGCCAAGTCCTTGGAACAGGTTCACATGCATCATCATTATCATGATTGGTTCATTTTGGGTAATAGCATAGAACTGACCATGGACAAATGAGGTTTGAGTCAGAGATGAATGAATACGGAATGATGTGAGTATTCAGAGGCTTTTAAATGTCAGGCATTTAAATGTAATCATTTGCTGCTTCAGCATCAGTTTTTCCAGATCGAATACTTATGTTTAGGTAATTTTCATTTCACAAATAGAGTAAACCTGTGATTTTATTTAGCTGAATTCTGCAGTTAAAACAATACCTCAGGAGGGGCAGAGTTGCCTGTGAAGGGTATCTTGTATTCTCTTGTCATCCCTCTAAGTTACTGGGCCCTCTATCTGCAGAATGGGTTTAGCCAAAAGCAGTACTTAAAGGTGCATCTTCAGAACTGCTTAGTGGTGGAACCAGGGCCCACAGTAAAAATACCAGAGTGAGGAAATGCATGTTGGTGCAGCCACTCACTCTGGTATTTTTACTAGGGCTCCTGGTTCCACCACTAAGCTCTTCTGAAGATGCAGATTCCTCAAAAAAGCTGAAAATAGAGCTACCCTATGACCCAGCAGTCGCACTACTGGTTATTTACCCTAAAGATACAAATGTAGTGATCTGAAGGGGCACATGCACCCGAATGTTTATAGCAGCAATGTCCACAATAGCCAAACTATACACACGCACACACACATGCACACGCACTCACGCACACACACACACAGAGGAATACTGTGCAGCCATCAAAAAGAATGATATACTGCCATCTGCAACAATGTGGATGGAACTGGAGGGGATTATGCTGAGTGAAATAAGTCAGAGAAAAACAGTTATCATATAAGCTCTCTGATATGAGGAATTAGAGAGTCAGGGTTGGGGTCATGGAGGATAGGGAGGGAAGAAATGGAACGAAAGGACCAGGGAGGGAGACAAACCATAAGAAACTCTTAATCTCAGGAAACAAACTGAGGGTTGCTGGGGTGTAGGGATAGGGTGACTGGGTTATGGAAAACAAAACAAAACAAAAACAGAGTGTGAGCACTTTTGTTACTGAGTCACGAAAGAATCCTCAGAGGTTGATACTTAGCAGTAAGTTTGTCACTTCTGTGAAGAGGGAAGATCATTGAACTCTGTGTTTCTGCAGGTGTTAAAGCAGGAATTGGGTGCTCTGCCAGGGTGCCTTGGGTGGAGCTAATTGCCTAAGTAGCCTTCAGTTCTGCGGTTCAGGGACTTCAGCCCAACTCTCATTGTTTAGTTGAACAGAGGTGCGGAGAAATTAAGTGGTTTGAAGCTCCACAATAAACTAGTGGCTGAGCCTGGGCCAGTTATCCACCCTGTGTTTAAGGTTGGCTCACATAGTAGTAATGAAGATCTGCAGAATCTTTGGAAGATTGAGCTTGTGAAAATGTCTTTTCTTCAGGTATCATATTTTTACTTTTGTGGTACATCTAATTTGTTTGTTTCCCTTGCCACTTTTATTCATATGCTTTTAGAAATCATTCCCTGTTTATATGAATCCTGGTAACAAGTAATTTGGATAGCTCATTTTGAAGTGTGGAATGTATACTCTGTAACTGCATTTGAAGATAGGTGGGCTACGTACAGGTCTTTGATCTCTAAAATTAAGAGTGGGAATTATGGGTAATTTGAAAAAAAATTGTAAACTCCCTAGTATGAGAAAGTAAAATAACTAGTGAAGTAACATGTCAAGTTTAAGGGCATGAGCAGAACTAGGTATTGACAGTTATCAGCTGTGTAACCATAGGTTCACCACTTAATCTTGTGACTAGTGTTTTCATCTATAAACTAGGGTTAATGATTCTTACAACATGAGGTTGTTATAAGAATCATGGAGTCGGGCGCCTGGGTGGCTCAGAGGGTTAAGCCTCTGCCTTCAGCTCAGGTCACGATCTCAGGGTCCTGGGATCGAGGCCCGCATCGGGCTCTCTGCTCAGCAGGGAGCCTGCTTCCTCCTCTCTCTTTGCCTGCTTCTCTGCCTACTTGTGGTCTCTCTCTCTGTCAAATAAATAAATAAAATCTTTAGTAAAAAAAAAAAAAAAAAAAGAATCATGGAGTCACAGTGGACTTGTGCTACCTCATTTATTTTCACACCAGCTCTGTGAAGTAACTAATAGCTCCATTTTGTAGATGAGGAAAGCGAAGCTTGGAGAGATTCACTAATTTGGGAAGATTGCAATCAGGGTTGGAACCAAGTTCTCTCTCTTTCTCTCTCTCTCTCTCTGTCTCTCTCTCTCTCTCTCTCTCTTTTAAGTAGGCTTCATGCCCTATGTGGGGTTTGAACTCTCAACTCTGAGATCAAGAGTCACATGCTCTACCAACTGAGCCAGCCAGGTTTCCCCCCAGGTCTTTTTTGAATTAAAAGATACTCCTTATGTTAATGTGTGTGAAGTGCCTAACTTTACCTTCAGTAAATGTCTGTTCCTATTCACTTTCTTTTGCATAGTTTGTGAAAATGTTAGTATGCTGAGAATTCTGTGTGGTTGTAATCAAGGTGTTGTAGCTTTCAAAGTATTCTTTGCAGTATCCCTTATATGTATTTGTTGTCATTCCTGAAATAGAAAGCTGTAATAGTGATTTCACATCCTAAATTGCTCAATAAATACTAAATAAGGACAGACTATAGTGTCCAAATTTTAAACACATTTTTTTCAGTGTTTCAGTTCTCTTTATAACTAAATGGCATAAGTGATGCCAAAGTCTTCTAATCATGGTTAATGTGTACATATTTTCACTACCACAAAATTTACAACAACTTGGAAAGTTGTCATCCATATGATGATGTATTTTTTTGGTAAGATTATTTTTATTTATTTATTTCATTATGCTCTACACGGGGTTTGAACTCATGATCCAGAGATCAAGAGTCACATGCTGTACTGACTAAGCCAGTCAGGTGCCTGTAGAGGATGGATGGATTTAAAGTAGTGTCTTTAAATTTGCCTTGTATTGATTGTCTTGCCTTTCAAAACAATTTAGAAATGAAAGGTAAGGATCATTTTTGTTCTTATCTCTGTTACTTGGGATAATCACTTTTTACGGAAGATCAGCTGAATTAAAGCTTTTATTCAAGAGCTTTTCACTCTTTAAATCTAATATTCCAGATTAATGCCCTAAGGTGGCATGGAAGGCAGACATGTAGTATTTTAAATTCCCTGTTTTGTAGATTCAGTGGATCATTTCAATTCTGGTTGACATTTTCTTTCTGTTCGGATTTTTTTTTTCCTAAGGGAGGATGGGGAAGACCTGGAAGCGTGGGAATAGGAAGCCAAGAATACAGTGATCATAGATTAGTGATTTGACTTGAAATTAAATAAATTTGAAGCTTTCCTTTATGCAGTAGAGCATCATAGGATAGTGTGGCTCATTTGTATGATGTCTGTCATGAATCTTTGCATACATTGAATAAAATGATTAATCATTTTCCTAAATAAGTCACTCTATAGCATGATTGACCTTTTTTTTTTTTTTTTTTAACCCCTTTCACTTTTACCTGAAGCTGATTCTGAAAGTGAGCCTGGAAGAAACAATTTGTATGAAAATTTAGGCAAGCTTCTCATGATGTTTTATTTTCAAAAGTTTGATAACCTGTTGGGTACCTAAATAAAACTGAGTTAATTGTAGTGTAACCTTTTGTTCTATTTGGAGAGTGTCAAGGGATTTTTTGAATACTCTCCAAAATTCACCTTCTTCAAGTGAGCTTGAAAAGCTCTTTCTAGAGCAAAGATCCTCAAAACTTTATGACTGTACTTCTTCTGGCTACTTTGTTTTCTTTTGAAAAAGCATAGTAGATTTTCCTACTTTTTGGAGATAGTAGGGTTTGGAGTTGAATGCACCTGTTTTCAGTCTGGCTTTACTGCTCACTGGCTGTGTGATCTTGGGCAAGGGAATTAATCTTGCCAAATCTCTATTTCCTCATAGTTTAGTTGTGAGAGGTAAATAAGTTACATATAAAGCATTTAGCACATAATAGACATTCTGTACATGTTAATTTTCATAACACCCAGAATTTTGTAGCAGTAACTATAATTGCAGCTAACTGTAATTATTTATGTTTTTCTTAATAAGCTTCATGAGGCCAGGGACCATGTCTGTCTCTTCATTTCTATTTTGTCAGCATATAGCCTCTTGCTTGGCATGGGATATAATAGATGCTTAGTAAATACTTGTTGAATGAATAAAAGTGACCCCCCCTTCTCTTTACCCTGTCCTCCCTTGCCTTAAAGGACAGTGTCCTGAACTTAGTTCCTTTGGCCCACTTGAGCATTAATCAACTTTTTATTTGATATTTGATCCATTAACAACTGGAGCTAGGTAAAGGGGAAGGTGAATAACAGATGAATAACAACCAAAGCATAATAATATTCAAAGTAAATTATAGTACTGTAAAATCCTAATACTCTGGATCTTTTTAACCCTTTGTAATCCAAAGAGCTGATTTCCAGCCCCAAATTCTACCAAAACAGTTTTCAATGAGGCCACCACTGACTTGCATGTTGGTGAGCCAGTGGGTTGTCCCTAACTTAGTAAAATGGTTACTCTTATAGTTATTCAGGCAAGAACCGTGGCTTCATCTTCTCTTCCTTTCCCATTTCATATCCAATCCGTCAGTGAATCCTGCTAGTTCTGCCTGCTAAATTTGTCCATATCTGATCATGTCTCACCACCTCCATTGTAATCGTCCTTGTCCAACCATTGGATTGGTTTCCTATGGCTGGTTACTAAAACAAATCACCACAGACTTGGTGGCTTAAAACAGCCTAGATTTATTCTCTTAGAGTTCTGAAGGCCAAATGTCTGGAATCCCTTTCACTGGGCCAAAATTAGGGTGTCAGCAGCAGAGCTGCATTCCTTCTGGAGGCTTTAGAGGAGAGTAAGTTCCTCGCCTCTTCCGGTTTCAGGTGGCTGCCAGCATTCCTTGGTTTGTGGCAGTATCACTTCAGTCTGCAAGGGCAGCATCTTCAGGTCTCTGGGTACATCTCTTTACCTCTGTGTTTGTCAGATCTCTTCTCTGCCTCCCTTTTATAAAGATATGTGATTGCATTTAGGGCTTACCCAGATAATCAGGTTAATCTCCCCATCTCAGGATGCTTAATTAAATCATATCTGCAAAGATACGCCTCCCCCCCCCCCATGTTTTTTTGTTTTTTGTTTTTTGTTTTTTTTGGCTATTCAAGGTAACATTCACAAGTTCCAGGATCTGGGATGTGGAAAATATGGGTATGTTTAGGGTGCAATTTTTCAGTCTGACCACAGTCTGTGCTTTAGCCCCCAAAGATTCACATTTGTCCCATGTACAAAGTACATTCATCCCATTCCAACATTCCCCCAGATCCTAACCCATTGCAACATCAACTCGAGCTCAGGATCTCATCTACATGTCATCAGCACAGAAGTACAAAATCTCATTGTATAAATTCTCCAGATTAGGTATATGTGAGACTCTGGGTATGATCCATCTTGGGGAAAAATCCTTTCTATCTATGGACCTGAGAAACTAGAAAACAAGTTATATGTTCCTAAAGTACAGTGGTGGGACAGGTAAAGACATTCCTGTTCTGAAAAGGAGAAAATGCGAGGAATAAGTGTGTCATTGGTCCCAAGCAGTTTCAAGGATCCAGCAGGGAAAATTTCATTATGTTTCAAAGCCTGGGAGTAATCCTTTGTGGCTTTAGACTCCGTGCTCTGGGCCCATGGCTCTGGTGTCTGGGCTCAAGGCTCTGCTCTAATTTTCTCTTTTTTCCTTTCTTTCTTTCTTTCTTTCTTAAATTGAGTTATAATTGAAATATAACAGTAATAGTTTTAGGTGTATATTGTAATGATTTGGTATTTGTATTGCAAAATGATCACAATAAGTTTAGTTAACATCTGTCACCATACATAGATACAGTTTTTTTCTTCAAGATTTGCTCTCTTAGCAACTTTCAGATATGCAATCCAGTATTATTCACTGTAGTCACCATGCTGTACATTACATCCCCATGATATCTATTTTTGTAACTATAAATTTGTACTTTTTGACCCCCTTCACTTTTTATGGCTGAATAATATTTATATATACCACATTTTCCTTATCAGTTCATCCCTTAGTGGATATTTAGGTTGTTTTCATCTCTCGCTGTTGTACATGATGCTGGAGTGAACATGGGGTTGCATACATTTTTTCGAATTAGTGTTTTCGTTTTCTTTGGTAGATCATATGGTAGTGCTATTTTTAATTTTTTGAGAAACATCCTTCATACTATTTTTCATCCTGGTTGTACAAATTTACGTTCCCACCAACAGTGCACAGGTGTTCCCTTTTCTCCTTATTCTCACCAACACTTGTTATTTTTTGTCTTTTTGATAATAGCCATGCTGACAAATGTGAGGTGTCTCTTTGTGGTTTTGATTTGCATTTCCCTGATGATGAATGACGATGAGCATCTTTTCATTTACCTGTTGCCCATCTGTATGTGTTCTCTGGAAAAATGTCTGTTGAGATCCTCTGCCCATTTTTTAATCAGATTTTTTTTTTTTTTTTTGCTATTGAGTTGTGGAGTTTTAAAAAAATGTATTTTGAATATTAGCCACATATCAGATATGTGATTTGAAAATATTTTCCTTCATTCAGTAGGTTCTATATAAAAAGGATTGTCTTCCAGTTTCCAGTAATGTTCCTCATTTCTTTCTCAGTCCTTATCAGAATCATCTTTAATGTTCATATTTTTTCCAGCATTCTGTTTATGATGGCATATGTATTCTCTAAAATGACATAGGCTTTCCCTCCTGTACTTCTTCCTTCTGAGCTCTCACCAGGAGCGCCTTCATTGTCCATATTTCTACCAGCAGTTTGTTGAAGACAACTTGGACTTTTTCTATTCTTCTAAAAATTCTGGATAAAAATTCATTATCCAGTTTCAAAGACACTTCCACATTTTTAAGTATTTAAACAGAGCACTTCCAGGGCGCCTGGGTGGCTCAGTGGATTAAAAGCCTCTGCCTTCGGCTCGGTCATGATCTCAGGGTCCTGGGATTGAGGCCCGCTTCGGTTCTCTGCTCGGCGGGGAGCCTGCTTCCTCCTCTCTCACTGCCTACTTGTGATATCTCTCTCCCTTTTTAAAAAAGATTTTATTTATTTATTTGACAGAGAGAAACACAGTAAAAGAGGGAACACAAGCAGGGGGAGTGAGAGAGGGAGAAGCAAGCCTCCTGCCAAGCAGGGAGCCTAATATGGGGCTCGATCTTAGAACTCTAGGATCATGACCTGAGCCAAAGGCAGACGCTTTAACAGCTGAGCCATCCAGGTGCCCCTGGCTGACTTATTTCACTCAGCATAATCCCCTCCAGTTCCATACACATCATTGCAAATGGCAGTATTTCATTCTTTTTGATGGCTGCATAGTATTCGTGTGTGTGTGTGTGTGTGTGTGTGTGTGTGTGTGTACACCACATCGTCTTTATCCGTTCATCTGTTGATGGACATCTAGGTTCTTTCCATAGTTTGGCTATTGTAGACATTGCTGCTTTAAACATTTAGGTGCATGTGCCCCTTTGGATCACTATGTTTGTATCTTTAGGGTAAATACCCGGTAGTGCGATTGCTGGGTCGTAGGGTAGCTTTATTTTCAACTTTTTGAGGAATCTCCATACTGTTTTCCAGAGTGGCTTCACTTGCTTGCATTCCCACCAACAGTGGAGGAGGGTTCTCCTTTCCCCACATCGCCAACATCTGTTGTTTCCTGACTTGTTAATTTTAGCCATTCTGACTGGTGTAAGGTGGTATCTTAACTGTGGTTTAGATTTGTATTTCTCGGATGCTGAGGGATGTTGAGCACTTTTTCATGTGTCTGTTGGCCATTTGGATGTCTTCTTTGGAAAAATGTCTGTTCCCGTTTTCTGTCCGTTTCTTGATTGGATTATTTGTCTTTGGGTGTTGCGTTTGAGTTCTTTATAGATTTTGGATACTAGCCCTTTATCTGATATGTTATTTGCAAATATCTTCTCCCATTCTGTTAGTTGTCTTTTGGTTTTGTTGACTGTTTTGCTATGCAGAAGCTTTTGATCTTGACGAAGTCCCAATAGTTCATTTTTGCCCTTGCTTCCCTTGCCTTTGGCAGTGTTTCTAGGAAGAAGTTGCAGCTGAGGCCAAAGACGTTACTGCCTGTGTTGTCCTCAAGGATTTTGGTGGATTCCTGTTTCACATTTAGGTCTTTCATCCATTTTGAATCTATTTTTGTGTGTGGTGTAAGGAACTGGTCCAGTTTCATTCTTCTGCATGTGGCTGTCCAATTTTCCCAACACCATTTGTTGAAAAGACTCTGTTCCATTAATCTATATGTCTGTTTTTGTGCCAGGACCATACTGTCTTGATGACGACAGCTTTGTAATAGAGCTTGAAGTCTGGATTGTGATGCCACCATCTTTGGTTTTCTTTTTCAGCATTCCTGTAGCTATTTGGGGCCTTTTCTGGTTCCATATAAATTTTAGGATTATTTGTTCCATTTCTTTGAAAAACAATGATGCTATTTTGATAGGGATTGCATTAAATGTGCAGATTGCTCTAGGTAGCCTGGACATTTTCACAATATTTGTTGTTCCAATCACAGGTAGAATTTCTTCTGGGAAGCATCATTTCTACTCCTAAGGCTTTTTAACTCATTGAATCAGGCCCACCTAGATTCTCTAGGACACTGTCCTTTACTTAAAGTCAACTGATTATGAATGTTAATCACATCCACAAAATAAATTCACATCAACACTAACTTAATGTTTGAATAACTGGGGATGGTAGCATAATCAAGTGACCCATACAAACTGAACATCACATAATCATTATTATTTCTTGCTTGGATTACTGCAGTAGCTTCCCCTGAACCGAATTCCCTATTTCTGTTCTGATTTTTTTGTGATCTGCTTTCCACATAGGTTAAAGATCTTAGGATCTGTTGTCCAGAGTCACTTTCATGATCTGTCATGCTCCCCCTTGCTTCCTCTGCTATAATCCCACTGGATTCCTTGCTGTTCCTGGTCATACCAGATCTTTGTGCTTGCTCTTTTCTCTGTCTGAAATACTCTTTCTCTCTAAATCTCCACATGATTTACTTCCTCACTTTCTTCAAATCTTTGCTCAGATGTCTCCTTATTAGAGAGACCCACCATATTAAAAAAAAAAAAAAAGCCACCTCCTCAGTTGGTTAGGCGACTGCCTTTGGCTTGGGTCATGATCCCCATGTTGAGCTCCTTGCTTAGTGGGAACCTGCTTCTCCCCTGTCTGTCGTTCCCCCCTGGTTATGCTTGCGCGCGCGCGCTCTCTCTCTCTCTCTCTTTCTTTCTCTCTGTGTGTCAAATAAAAGAAAAAAGGCCGCTTTACTCTTTAATCTGAGGCAGTCCTTATTTCCCTTGCCCTGTGTCACTTTCCCTGCAGGACTTGATATGTATTTTTATGTTTTTCAGAGTTTTTATTTATTTATTTGAGAGAGAAGTTTCGAGCAGGAGGGAGGGGCAGAGTGAAAGGGAGAGGGACAAGCAGACTTCCTGCTGAGCACGGAGCCTGCTGCAGGGCTTGATCCCAGGACCCTGAGATCATGACCTGAGCCAAAGGCAGATACCCAACTGACTGAGCCACCCAGGCGCCCCAGCACATATTTGGTTTTTGTTTGTGTCCTCCCACTAGATCATGTTCTCTGCAGGGGCAAGGATTTTGTTTATTTTTGTATCCTCAACACCAGTAGTACTTAGCATATTGTAGGAGCTTAATAAATATTTTTGAACTGATTAATGGATGAAGGGACAGCCATTTTCATTCTTATTTTACCTTTCATGTGTTGATCACCTTTTAAAGCCATTTTATTTTCTTGGTATGACATTATTCTGCTAGTTTTACATCTGATACTTTGTTTGTTCCTTCTACCTTTCCTGCTTGCTTTCTGTCTCTTTTGCTACCTGTTCTTCATGTTGGCCTCAGAGTATGGGACTTTCTCAGGACTTAGCTTTAAACCCTCTTATTGTCTGTCTGTTGGAGATCTCATCTAGTCCCTTGCTTTAGAAACTACTCATCTGGTAATGACTCCCAAGTGTGTATTTCCATATTTTTTTTTTTTTAAGATTTTATTTATTTGACAGAGAGAAACATAGCCAGAGAGGGAACACAAGCAGGGGGAGTGAGAGAGGGAGAAGCAGGCTTCCCACCAAGCAGGGAGCCCAATGTGGGACTCGATCCCGAGTCTCCAGGATCATGACCTGAGCCGAAGGCAGTTGCTTAACCAACTGAGCCACCCAGGCGCCCCTCCATATTTTTTTAATATAAATCATTTTGCCATCTCCACCTGGAGGTCTCATAGACATCTCAAGTTTATATTCCCATTTGAATTCTTAGCCTTCATTTCCTACTGCCAGAGTTGTTCCTGCTGTAGTGTTCCCCATTTCTGTAAATGGCACTTCTATCCACCTGGTTACACAAGCCAGAAATCTGACAGGTTATCTTTGATATCTGCCTTTCTCCACTGTCATCCATTGCATTATCAATTTTGGTTGGTAATCATTTGTCAATCAATCTTAGCAAATCTTATTTGTCAACTTCCTATTTCTCCTGAAGTCACTCTAGCTAGTCCAAGTCATGCTCTTTCCAGGAACACATCAATAGAGTCTTACCTAGTTTTACTGCTTCTTTTCTTCTTTCTGACCCTAACTAATCAATTCCCCGCACTGAAGTTAGAGTTGAAAAATGCCAATATAATTATATTATACTTCTGCCTCTTCCCTTAAGTGTTTCACTGGATATAGGCCCCAAGCAGGTGACTTAAATACAGAATTGGATAGAGCAGGGATTTTTTTTTTTTTTAAGATTTTATTTATTTGACAGAGAGAAACACAGCCAGAGAGGGAACACAAGTAGGGGGAGTGAGAGAGGGAGAAGCAGGCTTCCCGCGGAGCAGGAAGCCCAATGTGGGACTCGATCCCGGGTCTCTGGGATCATGACCTGAACCGAAGGCAGTCGCTCAACCAACTGAGCCACCCAGGCGCCCCAAGAGCAGGGATTTTTAATGAGGAGTGGTAAGACTGTGGCAAACTGGAGAGGACATGCCCTGTCTAAAGATGGTTGCCACTTTTTAGTTCTAGGATATTGTTGACATGTGGGAGTGTAGGCCCACAATTGCTGCTCTAATTTTTTTTCAAGGGAAACCAGAGATCTGGATTTTTTTTAATTGTAAGTTTTCTCTATTTTATAATAGCAATGAATTTAAAATTTAAGTTTCTTGGGGCACTTGGGTGGTACAGTTGGTTAAGCATACAACTCTTGGCTTTGGCTCAGGTCATGGTCTTGGGTCATGAGATTGAGCCTGCCATTAGGCTTTGTGCTCAGTGCAGAGCCTGCTTGAGATTGTCTTTCCTGTCTGCCCCTGCCATCATTCTCTCTCTTTCTAAAATTGATCTTTTAAAAAGTGTCTTAGAAACAAATTTAGTTGAATATATGTAACATCTTTAGGCTGAAAATCACAAAACATTGCTGAGAGAAGTTAAAGAAGACTTAAATATTTGGAGATATATCACGTTCATGGTTTGAAAGATCCAGTAATATGAAGTTGTCCAGTCTTCCCAAAGTAATCTATACAGATTCAGTGTGTTCATGATCAAAATTTCAGCAGAATTTTTTGTAGAAACTGATTCTGAATCTAAAATTCACATGGAAATGGAATAACCAAAATAATTTAGAAGTGGAAGAACGAACTTGGAGAAATCAAATTACCCAATTTCAAGACATTATAAAGCTAGAGTAATCAAGATGGTATGGTATTAGTGTAAAAATAGATATGTGGATCATTGGAACATAATAGGGAATGCTGAAATAGACACATATATGGTCAGTTGATTTTTCAACGATGTTAATTGTAATTCAGTAGAGGAAAGGATAGTCTTTTCAACAAATGTTGCTGGAACAATTGGATATTGTAAAGAAATGAATCTCAGTACCTCTCTCACATTGTACACACAAATTAACTTGAAATGGCTCATAGCCCTAAACATACAAACTAAAACCGTAAAGCTTATAGAAAACATTATGAGAAAATGTCTGTGACCTTGAGGTAGGCAAAGATTTTTTTAGGAAACAAAAATACTATGGAAGAAAAAATTGGTAAGTCAGACCTATCAAAAATAAAATCTCTGTTTTTTAGAAACACTGTAAGAAAATGAAAAGGTAAGCCACAGATTGGGAGGAAATATTTATGCACAAACATACATACACACATGTATAGTCTCATATATATATGTAGATATCTATGGATACATTTATCAAAGAATTTATATTTAGAATATGTAAAAAAAAAAACTTAAAGTATGAGAAATGACCGAATTAAAAATGAGCAGAAGATTTGAGTAGACATTTCATAGAAGAAAATATATTTGAATGTCTAAAAGCATGTGAAAAGATTCTCGACATCATTAGTCGTCAGGGAAATACAAATTAAAACTACATGACATGCCATTTCATACCAGCTAGAATAGATAAGCCTGCTAGAATAGATAAAAAATATGGACAATTTCAAGTATTGGTGAGGATGTGAAACAACTGGAATTCATGTGTGTTGGTGGGAGTGTGAAATAGTACAACTGGTCAATTTTTTAAAAAGTTAAATACATACTCACCATGCAGCCTTACAGTCCTGCACCTTGGTGTTTATTTCCCAAGAGAAATGAAAACATATTCCCAGGAAGATCATGTTACTGTACATACCAGTTTTATTCATAGTGGCCAAAAATTAGAAACCACCCAAATATTATCAACAGGTGAATAGGTAAACTGTGAATAAATAGTGAATTAAAGCTACATACAACAATGTGACTGAATCTCAAAAAGTATGCTTAGAGAAGTGAGAAACACTCATGTATATCCTTTTCATTTTTAAAAAATCTTTAAAGATTTATTTATCTAGGGGTGCCTGGGTGGCTTAGTCATTAAACGTCTGCCTTTGGCTCAGGTCATGATGCCGGAGTCTCAGGATTGAGCCACGCATCGGGCTCCCTTCTCAGCAGGAAACCTGCTTCTCCCTCTCTCTCTCCCCCCGTGCTTGTGTTCCCTCTCTAGCTGTGTTTCTGTCAAATAAATAAATAAAATCTTAAAAAAAAAAGATTTATTTATCTATTAGAGAGGGCACAAACAGGAGGAGCAGAGGGAGAAGGAGAGAGAATTCCAAGCAGACTCCATGCTGAGCGTGGAACCTGAAGCAGGGCTTGATCCCACAATCCTGAGACCACGACCCAAGCAGAAACCAAGAGTTGGATGCTCAGCTGACTGTGCCATCCCGGTGCTCCATATTTGTTTCATTTATATTGGTTTCATTTGTACTGAGGTTCTAGAATAGGCAAAATTAATTTATAGTAATAGAAATTAGATCAGTGGTTGCTTATGGCTGGAATAGGGTGGGGGGAAGATTGACTACAAAAAGACATGAGTGATGGGAGTTTTTTTTCTTGTTGGGAGTGGTGATTACATAAGAATGTGCATTTGTCTGAACTCCTTGAACTGTACACTTAAAATGGGTGCATGTTATTGTAAGTAAATTATACATCAAAGTTGACTTAATACTGTTGGTCAACATTCTGTGGACTAAACACGAGGTATTTGTATGTCAAATTTCATTGAGGTCAACCAGTATCTAACAGCTGATCTATTCACCCCTCAACACATGTGCATGCAGCGAAAATACCCGGCCTATAATGGGTCCTCAGATTTCTGTTGAATGAGTGGGTAGATGAATAATTGCAGCACCACTGCAAGAAAATACCCCATTCTTCATCCTCCTGTGATTTTCCACCTTCAGTCATTTTACAGAGTTAATTTGGCTTCTCCTGGCAGTAGCACCTTGAGTACAAATGAGGTTATTCATTCATTCAAATAGTTACTGAGCATCTACCATATGTAAAACCCTGCCTAAATAAAGTAATTGCTAACTCTGAAGAATTGCACAAATGTCCCTTGATTATATATGTGGAATTAACATTCAATTTAAAAAACAAAGGCTGGGTAAGCTCTTCTTGCTTAGAATTTGTTTCAGCTACCGTTTCTTTGTCTTGAGCATTTACACTGCTGTGGAAAATAGCATGGGCTTAATAAGAGACTCTGTTTATATTTATATTTATATTATAACTTCTCAAATGAGAGAAAGGAAAACATTTCAGAATATCATTCTGGTATAGCTATAGAAATGGCAGATTTCTTCCTTTCTCATTTAGAGTCTGTGAGGGATGAATGACAATTTTGTGCTAGAACCACATTGTTTCTTCTTAGTCTGTAGTTGTATGCTGTCTTCATCAGACTTGATTGTGTAGACTTTTTAGGTCACCAAGCAGAATTATTACATATTTTTTCAATCAGAACTTTAAAAAACACTGGTCAGGGGCGCCTGGATGGCTCAGTTGTTTGGCCTCTGCCTTCGGCTCCAGTCGTGGTCCTGGGATCCCCGGATCGAGCCCTGCACCGGGCTGCCTGCTTGGCTGGAAGCCTGCTTCTCCCTCTCACTCCCTCTGCTTGTGTTCCCTCTCTAGCTGTGTTTCTGTCAAATAAATGAATAGAACCTTTAAAAACAAAACAAAACAAAACCCCAGTGGTCATCATTCTGTACGGATAATTGTTACTTTCTTGACTGTGATCAGGCTGCCCTAAATTCTCTGAACAGCTTTCTTCCTCCTAATTCTACACGAAGTGTGTCCTTGCCATTTTTTTTTTTGATAGTGGTTGGAATTTTTAAAAAAATTTATTTAAGTTATTTCTGTACCCAGTGTGGGCCTCAAATTCACAGCCCTGAGATGAAGAGTCCTGCGCTCTTCAGCTGAGCCTGCCAGGAGCCCCCATCCTTGCCCATTTTTAAAGTTAGCCTTAGGCTTAACTGCTTTACAGAACAAGTCTCCTTGATTAATATAATGAGTCATCTGACCTCAAACTTGTTTTCAGACTTTCTTCTCCCTATAGTGCTCTTTTCCAATTTTTATTTTTTCAGTGTCACATTTCTTTTTTTCATTACGACCTTTTCTTCCTGTTAATATCATTGTTCACTGAGGATAGTAGCTGTGCCTGATACTGTTTTCTTCTCCATGTTATCTAGTGTAAGAGCTGTTCCAAGTGAGTTTAGTAAATAAAGAAGATTGATGGTAAATTCTAGCATGAAGCTGAATAACATGCAGTACCTAGTCCATAATGGATCAAAGTATAGTACTTTAGATAACTGTGGACCCAGGTCTTTTCTCCTTCATATTTCCTTGGCACGTTCCCCTGAAAAGGAAGCCAGGGAGATTAAGAGTTGCTTCTATCTGATAATAGCCCAGAAACTTAAGAGGAGGCAGTTCCCATAGAAGCAATCTGAGTCCAGTTAGAGAGCTTAAATGACTGCCTTTACCTGTGCAGTAGTCAAAGTATGTCTCCATGCTGAGATGTCAGAGAGACTGAGAGAAATTTAACAAGAACGTAGGAAGGAGGAAAAAAGTGCATATTGGAATTGCATATGTGTGTAATCTTGGTAGTTTATTTTAATTTGAAAAAATATATTCTTATTGATACATTTCTCTGATCTCTCTGACAGAACTGTTTCTTTTTAAGCCCAAGCTAGAATTAACATCAAACTAAAGGACACTTACCTGCCATTCAGAATATCCTGTTTCATTTATTTTTTATTTTTTAAAAAGATATTTATTTATTTATTTGACAGAGAGACATCGAGAGAGGGAACACAAGTAGGGGAAGTGGGAGAGGGAGAAGCAGGCTTTCTGCTGAGCAGGGAGCCCAATGCAGGGCTCAATCCCAAGACCCCAAGCCGAAGACAGATACTTAATGACTGAGCCACCCAGGTGCCCCATGAGAATATCCTGTTTCAAATACCTCTTATCTTTGGTGGATTCAGAATCTTGTTAATCATTTTTATTATCCCAAGATTAAATATACTTTCATTTTACATTCCTGCCTGCAGTGCACAAAGATTCCAACTTTTCCACATCCTTACCAACCCTGGTTATTTTGTGTGTGGGTTTTTTGTTTTTGTTTTTGTTTTGGATAGTAGACATCCCATCCTAATGGGTGTGAGGTGGTAGTCTTGTATATGTTTAGTTATTTCATGTATGATGGGTAGCATAGTGTTGTCTCTGTTGATATTATCACATGACTGTTTTTCCCCACAGCAATTATTAGTCATGCCTGAAGTGCTTATTACTATTATTATTTTTACTTGTTACTATAAACTCCATAATGGCAGGGGCCTTGTCTGTTTTCATCACTGGTATCCGTAGGGCTGAGATAATACCTGCTATGTTACACTTCCTTGGTGAGCACTTGATGAATGAGTGAAAGAATGAATAATGGAATGTAGACATAGTGTAATGGCTAGAACAAAAGACTTGGCATCGGACAGCCTTGGGTTTGAATTCTGATTTCCTTGTGTATAAAATAGGTTTGATAATGCCTTCCTCACAGGATTGTGGTGAGATTAAATGAGATCACACACGTAAAACCCTTAGTGTAACACCTGGCACATTGTAATTATCTGATGAGTGGTGGCTAATATTATTAGAGGTCAGCTGGCCAGCAGGGCATCAGTGGGCTTGGGGTTTAAAGATCCTCATTCTGTCACTAATGTTATATAATATTGGAACAAGTTGTCTGATCTCTCTGGCCTGAGATTTTTTTTTTTTTTCCTTTGTAAAATAGGAGTATAAGTTAGATGACTCTTAGGGGCCCTCCCGTAGTTTCCATTTGATCCATACTGTTGTGACGGTATTCACTCCAGCAGTCATTACCACTTGATAGTATCCAACTTTAATTATAATAGATTGCTAATCCCAGAGTCTGACAAACATCTAAATGATAGAATTAACTTAAAAGAACTTTGTATTATTTTTATTCTTTTAGAGGAGGAGAGGGGCAGAGGGAGACGTAGAGAATCCTAAGCAGTCTCCATGCCCAGCACGGAGCCCAAAGTGGGGCTTGATCTCTTGACTCTGCTGTGGTCATGACCTGAGCCAAAAATCAAGAATCAGACACTTAACTGACTGAGCCACCCAGATGCCCCTAAAATAATTTTTTTTTGAAGAAAAGATCATTTCAAAAATTAAATCATTAAAATAATTGAAGAGTAAGTTGCTTTAGTGAAGAATAGTTGCTTTAGTGAAAGGTGTTTAGTAATGATTTAATATGCCAGGTTATGTATGACCACTCAATGGGCAAAGAAGTGGAGAAATGCAGATTCTAATGTAGATTGCAATGATAGTTTGGTGGTTTTGCTGAGTTATGTTGTAGTCACTTGTTGGAGAGACTTACTTTGAAGATACCTTTCTGTTCATTTGCTGTGCTGCTGATCAGTGGAGAAAATAAAATAATCCTTAAGACTTCTGACTTCTAAGATGTGACTGGTTGTGTCCCTGCTCTTAACAAATGTGGGACCAGATAGGCAAACTCAGTCTGTCTGGGTTTGAGAGAAAGAACATTTCACCAATTTGCCCAGCTAGGCAAGATGTTATGGCTATATCCAGCAGTTAGTATTACTATTTTTTATACAAATAACTTGGAGTAGAGGGTAGAAGGAACTAGTTTTTATTAAGTATCTGTTTGCTAGCCACTGTTAGGTGCTTTCATTTATGCTGTCTGATTTTGTTGATAGGTAGAATGGTTGTTTTTGCTTATGTACTTGTTACTCATTGTTACTAACCCGAAATCACTTACAGACTTTTCCTGGACTTGGGAATGGTCCTTGTGCATGAGTCTCCCTACAGCTTTTGTTAGGGACTCATTGCAGTTGCTGTAGCCCTAAGAAGGTATATGCTGCCTTTAAGGAGGAGCTCCTTTGGCTGCATTAAGAGCAGTAACTTGGGCGCCTGGCTGGCTTGGTTGGAAGAGCATGCGACTCTTGATCTCAGGACTGTTTTGAGGCTCATGTTGGGCATAGAGATTACTTAAAAATAAAATCTTGGGCCGCCTGGGTGGCTCACTTGTTAAGTGGCTGCCTTTCTCTCTCCCTGTCAAATAAATAAACTTAAAAATCTTAAAAAAAAAAAGATTACTTAAAATCTTAAGGGAAAAAAAAACACAAGTAACTGATAGCTTGCCACAAACTCCCTTATCACTTTGGAGGTGTTTTCTGGTGGTCTCTCTCCAAGTAGAAATCCTACATGCTTTCCCCCATTGAAAGATATTACGGTTGATGATTAGGTCTCCATCTGTATATGTATATAAACCTATTTTATCTATTAGTACATTGGTCATGTGATAGAATTTCTGAAATTTTTTAAAAATATTTTATTTAGGGGCGCCTGAGTGGCTCAGTTGGTTAAGCGACTGCCTTCGGCTCAGGTCATGATCCTGGAGATCCGGAATCGAGCCCCACATCGGGCTCTCTGCTCAGCGGGAAGCCTGCTTCTCCCTCTCTCACTCCCCCTGCTTGTGTTCCCTCTATGCCTGTGTTTCTCTCTGTCAAATAAATAAATAAAATCTTTAAAAAAAAAAAAAGATTTTATTTATTTATTTGACAGAGAGAAACACAACTAGAGAGGGAACAGAAGCAGAGGGAGTGAGAGAGGGAGAAGCAGGCTTCCCGCTGAGCAGGGAACCCAGTGTGGGAGCTCTATCCTGGGAGTCCGGGATCATGACCTGAGCCAAAGGCAGACACTTAACGACTAAGCCACCCAGGTGCCCCAGAATTTCTGAAATTTTGATCTTTATTTAAACATTTGTTTAATGGAAAAAGTATGGGCCATTGGAAGCCACTTAACATTGGGTGACCTAGTAGTAGTAGTGTCAGCTTCTCTGGGCCTGTGTCCTCATCAACAAAATGAGAGTATACTTACCTTGTAGGGATGTTTTCAAGATTGAGTGAAATCATGTGAAGAAATTTCCTGGGTATTCTACAGATGTTGGTACTGCCTCTCACTTCTTCCATGCTGACTTTTAAATAACTGAGTAAAATATCTTGGCACATGACTTAGTGCTTTTATTAAGATTGTTAGCCACATGCCCCAGGGATTGACAATGGAATTTATTTTTCTTATCAATTGCAAAGGGTATTAGCAATGTATTCTTGTTCAGACTTTGGAATGAGAAAACTTTTTTTAAAGTAGAATTAAGTGGATTTGCTTCAGGTGGCTTTCTAAGATCTGGCATTTTTGGATAGGAAAATTAGAATTGCTTTCATTGTAGAGTTCCTAGCTGGAACATAGTTGGCAGTGAGAAGAAAGGTTGTGCAATTACATACATTCCTTATCAGATGTTTGGTAAAGTGTATTTTTGCCTGAAACACTGGAGGAAGTCCCTATGCCCTTCCTTTCAGTCAAGAAGCTGATTGTGGAATAGGAGATGAGTAAATGAAAATTAATCTGACTTTGGCAATTGGAGAATGAGAAGAATGCTAACCCTGAGGCATCTGGGCTTATTTCTGTTTTCCAGAGATCTCAGAGATCATGACCCATTAGCTGTAAGCATTAACCCCCGCCCCCCAAAACCTGTAGGTCTGTAGGTGAAGCGTGGACGGAGTAGCAATTTAAAGGTTTTAGGTTGGCGATGGAATTGCAGAGATGATTTCCACTGGCCAAAATTTGGTGTTTTGGTTTTACTCATGTACAGTTCTTGGCAAAAATTATTCTTTTTGAGGCGCCTGGGTGGCTCAGTTGGTTAAGTGACTGCCTTCGGCTCAGGTCATGATCCCGGAGAGCAGGGATCGAGCCCCGCATCGAGCCCCGCATCGAGCCCCGCATCAGACTCCCTGCTCGGCGGGAAGCCTGCTTCTCCCTCTCTCACTCCCTCTGCTTGTATTTCCTCTCTAGCTGTGTTTCTCTCTGTCAAATAAATAAACAAAATCTGTAAAAAAAAAATTTAAAAAAAAGTATTCTTTTTCAATCCCTTCTCCCTGAAGTGGGGGGAATGATCTTAAAAACATAAGCTGAGGGGCACCTGGATGGCTCAGTTGGTTAAGTGACTGCCTTCGGCTCAAGTCATGATCCCAGAGACTGGTGATGGAGCCCCACATCGGGCTCCCCGCTCGGCAGGAAGCCTGTTTCTCCCTCTCTCACTCCCCTCTCTTGCTTGTGTTCCCTCTCTCGCTGTGTTTCTCTCTGTCAAATAAAAAAAAACAAAAACAAAAAAACAAAAAACAACAAACTGAGGGTGTTTGGGTGGCTCAGTCAGTTAAGCGGCTGCCTTCACCTTAAGTCATGATCCGGGGTCCTGGAATCAAGTCCCCAGTTGGATTCCCTGCTCAGTGCGGAGTTTCTTTATCTCCTTACCCCTCCTCTTTGCTCGTGATCTCTCTCTCTCACACTCTCAAATAAATAAAATCTTTAAAACAAAACAAGACAGAAAACAAGCTGAATCACGTCACTTCTCTGCCTAGAACCCTCCCCTTCAATGGTTTCGTGTTGCATTTAGAATAAAATCCAGATTTCTTCCCATGACCCACATTGTATGCATGCTTTACCTATACTGCTCTCACCACTTCTTTGATGTCCCTTTCCCCTTCACTCAGTTCCATTATCAGCTGGTTTTACTTTAATTGTTTCAACTTTCTTTACCACCATATCTAAAAAATACTTTCTGCCCATAAGCTCCTCCTTTGTTTCCTTTATAGCTTAGAGAAATTTATAATTACAATTAACCCTTGAACAGTGGGTGGGTTAAGGGCACTGAGCCCTCTGCAGTTGAAAATCCATATGAAATTCCCCCCTACATATTTTGTCACATTAATTTTTTTTAATCTAAGTTTTTAATCTACCTGAAGTTTATTTTATAAGATAGGGTTCTAAATGAACTTTTCCCCCGTATGGATACCCGGTTGTCGTAATATGGTTTAGTCCATCTTCTCCCCGCTGGTTTGGGAATGCCATTTCTTCTCTCTCTTTCTTTTTTTAATTAACATATTGTAAGTTAACTCCCCCCAGACTTAATAGCCTGTTGACTAGAAGCCTTGCTGATAACATAGCCTTCTGATAACATGCAGCCTTACTGGGACACCTGGGCGGTTCAGTCAGTTGAGCGTCTGCCTTTGGCTCAGGTAGTGATCCCAGGGTTCTGGGATTGGGTCCCACATTGGGCTTCTTGCTCGGCGGGGAGCCTGCTTCTCCCTCTCCCTCTGCTCCTCCCCCCAGCTCATGCTCTCTCTCTCTCTCACTTGCTTGCTCCCTGTCAAATGAATAAATCTTTTTTTTTTTTTTTTAAGATTTTATTTACTTATTTGAGAGAGATCACAAGTAGGCAGAGAGGCAGGCAGAGAGAGAGGAGGAAGCAGGCTCCCTGCCGAGCAGAGACCCTGAGGCAGGCCTCCATCCCAGGACCCTGAGATCATGACCTGAGACGAAGGCAGAGGCTTTAACCCACTGAGCCACCCAGGCGCCCCAAATGAATAAATCTTTAAAAAAAATACTAAAAAAAATACGGCCTTACTGGTAACACATATTTTGTATGTTACATGTTTTAACTGCTGTATTTATCCAGTAAACTTCAGAAAAAGTTATTAAGTCATAAGAAAGAAAATATGTTTATGGTACTGTGCTGTATTTTAAAAAAAATCTGTGTACAAGGGGCATGTACAACTTCAAACCCATGTTGTTCAAGGTCCAACTATAGTTTTCTGCTTGATGGCTTGCCTGCTTATTTGTTTTTTTGTCTTCCTATGCTCCAAG
>PITA01004785.1:95932-119044 GCA_004023965.1 Spilogale gracilis
TCCCCCCCCCCCCCCTTGAAAGTAATGTCTGCATCCAACACAGGGCTTGAAATCACATGGCCAAGATCAAGAGTTGTATGCCCCACTGACTGAGCCAGCTAGGTGCCCCAAATGATTTGTTTCTTTGGGTTATATCTTTCAGAATTAGCTTAGATGGTGCCTGGGAAACTTTTCCTGATTGGCCAGGGTTGGATTAGATCTCCCCATTGTATGAGCTATGACACCATGTGCTTGCCTTTTTTAATAGACTCCCTACTAGGTTCCCTGAGGGAGAGAGGATTCAGTTTATTATTGTATCCTCAGCCCTCAGATTGGTGCTTGGCACATGGTAGTTGTGCTCAAAAAATATTAGTTTGGTGAGAAATAAGTGTTAAAATTGAGGTGTTTCTTAAGAAAAGAACAATTTTTACACTGGTAGATTATGGAGCCCATTGGTCCCAAGAATTATGTTGTTCTTTGTTTTTTAAGTTAAGTATCATGACATAAGTTTTAAAAAGAACTTTATTATGGAAAATTTCAAACACATAAAAAAATAAAGAGAATATTAAAAGGAACCACCACTGTATGCCTGTCACCCAGCTCCAACAGTTATCAACATATGACCATTCTTGTTTAACCTTGCTCCCCCTTCCTCCTCAGTACTTTAAAACAAATGCAGACATGGTATCATTTCATCTGTAAATACTTCAGAAGGGTATAATCAATTTAAGAACTAGTTAACTCTTGGAAAAACCTGCTACAAAAATTCCATTTGTCTCCTTGAATCTAATTGTAGATGCCAGCTGGTGAATTTCCATTTGTTACACCACTCCCAAGGCTTGACTCACTATTGAAAGCATACACACTTCATTGTAATTGCTTGAGATAGCAGCAGTTTGTTAGAATGTGTTATCATGGTTGTTTCTATTTGGGTAGAGAGGTTACCAATAAGTAAAAACTCATTTGTCAGAGACAACTTTGGAGATGTATAAAGACACGATACTTTCTGACATTGTGCATTACAGGCCTTTGAGATTTTGTCTGGAAAATGAAAATGAAATTTGGTTTGTGGATTAATAGAGTAAATTCCTGTAGTTCTTTGTGAGTGAATTCCTGAGGGTCACAATTAGCAGTAAAATGAAAAGTAAGGATGTCAGAAGATTCAGAGCTAGAAGACTCCTAAGCCTTGGAAGTTTGAGGGTTTAGAACTTGGGCCAGAGGAAAAGTCACATGGGCACTGGAAGTGGTTATGATTAGTTTTATTCTAGAAGTTAAAGTTGTGGCCTAGACCTCTGTAAATAGCCTAGGTTAAAAGACATTTCCTTTGGGAAGAGAGATACTCTTTTCTTTTATTTAGCAAATATTTTAAAGGATTAAGTAGTATCTTGTAAAATTTGAAGATTGGCCCTGAGTGAATGGTTGGAATAGAATAGTGTTTTCTCAAGATCCCAATTTTTTGTGGAAGAGAAATGAAGTGGGCGTGGAAAAGATCATAAGCACCTCTAACTATTTAACCAGTTACGTGAGAAAACAAGACTGCTTCTAAGGCTGCAAGTCCCAGCCCTGTTAGGACTGCAGCCTTGCTTACTCCTTAGCTTGAATCACCACATGAATCTTTTGGTAGGAGATGGTGGATGTGGTGATCATCCCAAGTTAATTCTTGGCAATTTATTTTGAAAATCCACTCTTTTATTCCTGCCTTTATATTCCCATAACCGTTAGGTAATTCCTTTATTAAAGTACTTAGTTCACAGTGCCTTGAATAGGGATTTTGTCATAATCATCTGTGTATCCTTAGCATCTAGCACATGGTCACTTGGAAAATATTTGTTGACATGTGATGATCCCTTTCCAACCTTGAGATGGTATGATTTTATGATTTCTCCAGTGGCCTGGACCAGAAGAAAATGGGAATAATGCTATTCTGGTATAGGCTCCTCTCTGAATTGTTTTTCTTCCTAAATGGTGTTTGTTCTCAGACTCTTAGCCATTTTCTTCTTTTGGGACCTTCCAGGGAACAGAAGGAGAGAAAAATTTGTGTTTAGAATAAGAGGACTATATCAGACTATAGTTGATATGTTAGGATTACTGGAATCCTCCAGTTGCAGTCAGGATTGGTAACAGATGCCAGGAGCTCATTCTCTTTTGTTACTCTTACTTATTTACTGAGATTTGATCCTGTATCGATGACTGTGAGTGGAGTGGATTTTAGTCTCGATCTTCAAGCTTTAAAGGATGTGGTCAGTCATTGGGAATTAATTGGCACCAAACTATGAGTATTTCTTTTTTTCATGTATGTGGTTACTGCTGAAATTAATTTGTTGTAAAACTGTAGAATTGAGGGGCGCCTGGGTGGCTCAGTTGGTTAAGCGACTGCTTTCGGCTCAGGTCATGATCTTGGAGACCCGGGATCGAGCCCCACATCTGGCTTCTTGCTCGGCGGGAAGCCTCCTTCTCCCTCTCTCAGTCCCTCTGCTTGTGTTCCCTCTCTAGCTGTGTTTCTGTCAAATAAATACATAAAATCTTTTTAAAAAAAACCTGTAGAATTGACATAAAAATTAAACCTACAGCTTATTATCTGATACAGGATAAAAGAGAAATGTTAAAAACCATTATTTCATCAACCTGACTGTATTCATTTGTTGGAAAGTTGGAAGCTGTCTCAAACTCAACATATAAAAAGCTAAAATGATTTATTTTCCTCCTCTGCCTTTTCTTGTCTTATTTTATGGCACCTCTACTCTTTTAGTTGTTCTGGTCAAAACTTTGGACCTTATATTTCTCTTATATGCCATATACAATCTGTCAGGAAAACTTATGGGACCTGTGTTCAAAATATATCCAAATCAACAACTTCTCACTGTCGCTCTTGCTACCACTGTGTTCTAAGCCACTGTCCTCTCCTGCCCTGATTATTGTAGCATTTCCTAACTGATTTCCCAGCTTCTATTCTCTCCTTTATTTTCAGCAGAGCAGCCTGAATCATTAGACCTGTATGAGATATGTCACTCCTCTGTTCAGAAACCCTGCCGTGGCTTTCCTTTCCACTCTTCAGGAAATACCCCTAAGGCCTTATCTTACTTGGTCTTCTGTTAACCTTTCTGACCTTACCTATGGAATCTCCCTTGTTCACTCTGCTGTAGCCACATTAGCTTTCTTGCTGTTCCTTAAATAGGAAAATCCTGATTTCTGCCTTAGGACCTTTGTGTTGGCTGTTTCCGTGCTCTTCCTCTAGATAGCTGTATGGCTAACTCTCATCACTCTCAAATCTTGCTTGTATGTCACTTTCTCAGTGACGCCTACCCAAATCATCTTATGTAAACATCATAACTCCTTTGCCTCAAACACTTCTGATTCCCTTTATTGTGACCTACCTTTTTTCCCTAAAATATTCATTGTATTTTAAGATCTGTATACTTCCTTTTTTATTCCTTGAGAGTGAGTTTCATGTATTCTTTTTATTTATCTTTAAGCTCTGCTTAAATGCAGGTAGACTTAGACAAAACTTTGTTTATCTATAGACCTGTCTGTTGTTTCCAAGCATCCAAAAGAGTGCTGAACCTAAAATCAAGGAGAAGAAAAGCAAGTGACTTAGTCAAGAAAGAATTTTTGAGCATTGTTGACAGTTCGTGAGAAGACTTAATTTAAAGTGCCAAAAGTACTGGGAGTAGTTGGTTCTTCCAGAAGTTGAAGAAATGTGTTGATGGCACTGGCAGTGTCTGGTTATAAAGAGATCAACATTTTTTGAGAAGCATAGGTGAAAGGATATGCAAAGAAAGCAGAGAAGGCAGAGTAGAGTATAGTGGTAGTCACAGTGGACAAGATTTAAAGTGACTGGTGCAGAATGAGTGGTAGACTCTTGAGAACCATGATGGAGAGTGGCAAGGTAAGACACATCTTTGTAGATAGGAACATCTTCACATACAAAAAGCTTTAAAGCCAGAGGCAGAAGGACCCTTTGAATATAAATGAAAACCACAGTAAGATACTGCTTGACATTTGTTAGGATAGGTATTATCAAAAAAGCTGTGAGGAGAAGCTGGATCTCTTGTGTATCTCTAGTGAGAATATGCAATGGTACAGCCATGGTGGAAAGCAATTTTGTGGTTACTCAAAAAGTTAAACATAAAGTTGCCATAGGATTCAGCAATTCTACTCTTAAGTAATACCCAAAAGAATTGAAAGAAGGGACTTAAACAGGTACTTGTACACTGGTGCTTACAGCGGCATTATTCACAATAGTCAAAAGGTGGAAACAACCTAAATGTCCCTCCACTGGTGAATGGATAAACTGAAATGTGGTCATGTATATACAACAGAATTTAGCCTTAAAAAGGATATTATTTTTTAAAAAGATTTTATTTATTTATTTGTCAGAGAGAGAGAATGTGCACAAGTCGGGGGAGCAACAGGCAGGGGGAGAAGCAGGCTTCCCGCTGAGCAAGGAGCCTTATGCAGGACTCCATCCCAGGAACCTAGGATCATGACCTGAGCCAAAGGGTGACTCTTAAGTGGCTGAGCCACCCAGGTGTCCCAAAAAGGAAATTCTGATACATGTTACAATGTGAATGAACCTTGAAGATGCTATTCTAGGTAAAACATTCTGGATACAAAGGGACAGTTATTGTATGGTTTCACTTATATGAGACACCTAGAATAGGCAAATGCATAGACAGAAAGTAGAATAGAGGGAGGAGAAATGGGGAGTTACTGTCTAATGTATAGTTTAGTTTAGTCTGATGTATGGTATGTTTTCTATTTTGGATGATGAAAAATTCTGGAGATGGATAGTGGTGATGGTTGCACAACATCGTGAATGCATTTAGTGCCATTGAATTATACACTTAAAAATGGTTAAAATGGCAAATTTCATGTGAAGTATATTTTAACATTCCCCTCCCCCCAAAGAACCCCTCTGCTTTAGGTGTAACTGTGTATACATGTGAGGGGGGGAATGTATAGGGAGGGCACAGGTGTGCTGTGCCACACTGAAGTCAGGTGTCCCTGTATAGATGCTCAGACTTCAGTAATGGTGGAGATGTACTTTTTCTGGTAGTGCAATAACCAAAGTCATTCAGTTCCTTCTTCAGCAGCCACATTTGTAAGCACAGAAGAGTCATTCAGTCATTAAGAAAATGTTACATTTTAGAAGAAACTTAACAGGGCGCCTGGGTGGCTTAGTCGGCCTTTGGCTCAGGTCATGATCCCAGGGTCCTGGGATCAAGCCTCGCATCAGGCTCCCTGCTCAGCAGGGAACCTGCTTCTCTCCCTCTCCCACTCCCCCTGCTTGTGTTCCCTCTCTTGCTGGGTCTCTCTGTGTCAGATAAATAAATAAAATCTTAAAAAAAAAAACCTAAAAATTTGAAATTGTTTCTGGAAACGAGTACTGGGAGGCTGGGGTGGGGGAAAGAAGCCTATTTTTTACTATATACCTTATTGGTGTGTTTAATTTTTTTCTCTCTCTCTTTTTTTTTTTTGACGCAGAGAGAGGGAAAGAGAGAAAGCACAAGCAGGGGGAATGGCAGGCTGAGGGAGAAGCACGCTCCCCGCAGAGCATGCCAGGCTCAATCCCAGGACCCTGGGATCATGCCTGAGTTGGAGGCAGGCGCTTCACTGACTGAGGCACCCAGGTGTCCTGGTGTTTAATTTTTTAAAACTATATATATATATATATATATATATATATATATATACATATATATAAACTATTTTTAAAACTATATATACATATATAAAACTATATACATAGTTATATATTACCAGTTTTTGAAATTAAAATAATCTATTGTTGGGGCGCCCTGATTATTGACTGTTCTTTAAAATCTCTCTCTTTTTTTTTTAAAGAGCAAAAGAGATTTTTGTTTGTTTTTTTAATTTATTTGACAGAAACACAGCGAGAAAGGGAACACTAGCAAGGGGAGTGAGAGAGGGAGAAGTAGGCTTGCCGCTGAGCAGGGAGCCCGATGTGGGGCTTGATCCCGGGTCTCTGAGATCATTACCTGAGCCGAAGGCAGTCACTTAGCCAACTGAGCCACCCAGGCGCCCGTAAAATCTCTTTCCAGGTTAAATTGATAATTGGAAAGGAAAGCTTTTTGGTGATTGTGAAAGGCGACAGAATACATTGCTGCTTGTGGGTTTCCAGTTTCTTCTAGTGGAGGTTATGGATACTTCTGGAAACAGTGATCTCTCTTGACGCTTTCCTTTTGAGACTCTCTAATAGCTCCAGCCAGTACCAGGACTTTGAGGGACTACGTGGGCTGACCTTTCTGACTCCTCCACTTCCTCCAGGAGGCCTGGTCCACTTACTGCTCTTTGGAAGTGGAAGAAAGAGGACTTAGGGGGATGAAGCAGAATGAGATTAAAGTTTTTCTGGTAGATGTTCAGTTTGAGGAGGCAGGAGGTATGTGACCACACCTTGTTAAGGCTGATGGCTTAAAAACTGCACTTCATGAATTTAAGAATTTTTTTCTCTTTCATTTTTGATATTAGAATAAAACCTTTATATTGATTTTCTTTCCTTTTCCCTCCATTTTCTTTTTTCCCCTTTCATCCCATTTTTTACTCTCCTTTTATTCTTTGCATCTTTTTCTTCCCCGATGAGACAGTAGCCTTCTTTCAGATGAACTGCTTGTTTGAAAGAAGATCCTGAATTCTATGAAATTGCTTATTTTTGTGTGTGTGAAGTTTATATTTTAGAAGATGAGAACAATGTCATCTTACTTAAATTGTAAAAATTATTCTCCTTTCCTTTGGAATGTAAGGGAAACTTTTTTTAAAATTTTTTAAAGATTTTATTTATTTATTTGACAGAGATCACAAGTAGGCAGAGAGGCAGCCAGACAGAGGAGGAAGCAGGCTCCCCGCGGAGCAGAGAGCCCGACATGGGCCTCGATCCCAGGACCCCGAGATCATGACCCGAGCTGAAGGCCGAGGCCTTAACCCACTGAGCCACCCAGGCACCCAAGGGAAACTTTTTAAAGCTGCACTTCCAATGGAGATTCTCTGTGAGCATGTTTTGACCCAAAAGCCTTGAAAATAACTGTTAGAATTTTCTAATGCCAGGCGCCTGGGTGGCTCAGTGGGTTAAAGCCTCTGCCTTTGGCTAAGGTCATGGTCTCAGGGTCCTGGGATCGAGGCCTGCACTGGGCTCTCTGCTCTGTGGGGAGCCTGCTTCCTCCTCTCTGTCTGCCTGACTCTCTGCCTACTTGTGATCTCTCTCTCTGTCAAATAAATAAATAAAATCTTAAAAGAAAAAAAGAATTTTCTAATGCCTAAATTTTTTTTTATTTTTTAAAAGATTTTTTAAAATTTATTTGTTTGACAGAGAGAGAGATCACAAGTAGGCAGAGAGGCAGGCAGAGAGAGAGGAGGAAGCAGGCTCCCTGCAGAGCAGAGAGCCCGACGCGGGCCTCGATCTCAGGACCCTGAGATCATGACCTGAGCTGAAAGCAGAGGCTTTAACCCACTGAACCACCCAGGCGCCCTAATGCCTAAATTTTTAAGGGACAGCCTTTCCAGAATGTCAGGGCACACACATCTAATTTTTAAATTCTTTTCAAAAGTTAGGGAAAGAGTGTAGGTATTTACATTTTTTCTTCTGTTGTGAGTTCCAAAACATTTTCTGTCTTAATAAAGCAGTGTGTTGTGTAGTATGTAGTAGGATAAGTACACTGGACTAGTAATCAGATTCTGGCCCAAGTGTTTCTGTTATCAAGTCACTGAACTGCTTCTACTCTGGTTTCTCAACCGAGAATGAAGGGATTGGATGTGTAGGCTTCCAAGGTTTAGTTATAAAATTTTAGTCATTCTAGGTTTTATTGGCATTTCTCTAAAGCCAGTAATATAAAAGATTAGAAGAACTTTGCTTATAAAACTGTTCACATAAAAATGTAACTCATTTCAGTGTAACATAAGACTTGGATTCTAAAGGGGCTTAGTCAGTGGATGACTAAAACAACCTTTTTGTAAGATGGCCTCGTGTAGAAATCAGCTTCAAAATACATTCTCTGGCAACATTGAACTAAAAATCCTGGATTTCATTTTGATATTAATAATTGTAAGTAATTTGTCTTTATCTTTTATCTTTTTTCTATTTATCTATTTTTAAAAGATAACTCATCACTCTGTAAGAGTGGACTTTTTCTGTCATGGCTTCCCTTGAAATACAGCTGCTTTAATCTTTCTTCCCTAAGCACCTTTTCCTGAGAATAAAGGATTGAGTTCATACCTTTGCATAATGATTTAGAGAGTATTTTAAGCTTGGCATGTTAAAACCTGGCTGACTCCGTTAATATGTGGACAGACTAGCACATTAGAACATTTTTTAAGTTCCAAGCCACAAGCTGTGCTTTAAATGAACTTGGGCATGTATAAAATTAATATTTGAGCCTTGAATAGCAACAGACATTCGAAATGCCCGTTGCCCTGGGTGACTGATTTTCAGTAAGGCTCTTGTGCTTGCCCTGCACATTTCTTCCTTTGCTTTAAACAATGCCAAGAGCAGAGTCAGGAGAGGGTTTATTCCTTTGGCCCTCTGCTTTCGGCAGGCAAAAAGGCTGCTGTTTTACTTCTTAAACTCCTACCATATGGGAAGTTTCTATAAATAAATTGTGGATTTATGATTGGACTTCTAAATATGTAACCTCTGCGATCCATGACTAAAGCCAATATAAATACCTACTTAAACATACAGACTGCATATGAAGCTATGGCACTATTTCAGGGAGTATGGTCTCCAGTATGGTCAGCTACAAAATCTAAATTATCAGTTCAATTAATTTCTTCTGTCTCAGTTGGCATTAATGGGACCTTATTTTGTTGTCAAGCAAAAACTAGTGAACCTGGTAATCTTTAGTGAATCCACTTTGACTTTTTGTACCCGAATTGTTAACGTAATTATGTGGCAGATGTATTCATGAAAATGTAAAAGTGCATTAGATTTTGACAAATTGAATCATTTAACGGTACTAAGGAGCTGACATTTTCGAGGAATCCTATTATTTATTTTGTAAATTTGAGTCAGTTGGTATTTCAGTCAACAAGAATGTAATGGGCACCTGTTATATGCCAGACACTGTTAGGTCTTGGGGCACATTGAGTTGTATGAAAGATGGTTTCTGTTCAGACATGTAAGAGAAAAAGAGAAAAGGAAACCTGGGGACAATAAAATATTTTATTGTTCTAAAGGAAAAATGGACAAATGCCATGTGAGTATGGTGGAGAAGTGAGTAGATTAACTCTGGGGAGTTGGAAAGGCTTTAGAAAAATATTTCAGTTAGATCTTTAATAATAAAAATTATTTCTAAGTGGCTTATATTGTATTGAGTGCCTACTATATACTAAGATTAGTTAATGTTACCTACCAGGGAAAAGCGGGGAAAGAGCATTTTATTCAGTAGGAAAACAGTAGGACCATCAAAGATTGTATGTCCCAGAAGTAAGAAGTTTGGTATAGCTAATGGGAGAGGGGAGGGAGATCAGTGACTGGGTGGAATCAGATTATGAAGGATCTCAAATACAGGATATCTGTCCCTGCCACCATATTTTTGTTCTCATTTCCTTGCCTGAAAAGCCTTTCTCCTCTCTTTGCTGATATACCTATTTTTAAAGGTCCAGCTTTTTATGTGAAGCTTTCCTTCCCTTTTCTCAAAGCTTATTATTTTTACTGAATGATTGATTATACAAAAGAGTGTACCTCATGGAAGGGCATTCCATTTTTTGGAACCATTTCTTGTAGTAGAGTCTGATCTTCCCAACTAGTTTCTCCTAAGGGACAGAGAATGAATCCTCTAGCCTCTGGTTTGGTGCTCATCACATAGTGGGGACTCAAGAAATACATAATGAATGGATGGATATGGAACATTTCTAGATACGGGAACCATTGAAACAGCCCAGCTGTAGTGGTTGAGATCACCTACATTTATTTAAAAGCCATGTCTTAACACCAATAAGAGCAGTTTTCAGAGGTATAGATCAGTTGTGCTTTGGATGTAAAATGCCTTATTAAGAGTAATTATCTCATAGGGTTGTTGAGGATTAAATTAGTACATTTAAGTGCTTAGAACAGGCCAAGCATATATAGTAAGTGCTCAGTCAAGTGTTAGCTATTATTTAACTCCACCTATTTAGGCCTTTTTGCCAGTGACAGAGCTCCACCACTGTTTTAGGCGTGAAGAAGATAGAAAGGAGATAAACAGCTTCATACTTTTGAAACCAAATTCCCTTTAGGAACTTAAAGAACTGCTTATATTGCATGAACTTTTATTTTTCTGTTTGTGTTTTAGTGATCGAGGGGTCTGGTTGGCATGGAATTGAATTTCATCTGTCTGTGGGAGTTGTAAACAAGGTAGGTCCCAGGTTTATTTGCTTTTTCCTGCTCCTTTCCTAAGCTGTTTTGTTAGTGTTTTCAGTTATACTGAACTAGAATAAATCAGATTTGATTATTGTTTAGGGAAGCATTCTCGTAGCCCCAGGATAGTCTGTTATTGTTGATTATCTAATGTGGACTATGTCTAGTATCTTTTTAGAATTAATCAGTTAAAAATTTTGGTGGTCATAGAACAGAAGCATGAATTCACATGTGTATACAAACTGTGATCCAATCCTTGGAGGCAGAAGTTCTTGAGTTGGAGCCATTATGTAAACCACCTTGGGATAATGGCTGGTGACAGGCTAACTAATTCTTCTGGTCACTCTAACACTCAGTAGCTTATGTGAATGGTGTAGACTAAATGCAACAAAGGGCCTGTTTTGACAGTAGCCAGGCCATCATGGCAATTATAAATTTTGTTACTGATGACAGCATCTGTCTATCTGCAACCACTAGAGTTTGATTTGACACAGCATGCTTGTGTTCCTATCTTCAGCTCTGTGCTAAACAAAAATACACCAGATATGGCTTGGGCTCCTATATCTGTCTTGCGTCAGATGCTCACAAAAAGCTATAGACAGCAGCTTCACACAGCTTTGCAAACCTATTTCTGTCAGAACATTTCCTGTCAAAGTAAGGTATTGCTAGTTCACGTAGATCTAGTTTTCTGTGGTCTTAAGTATGTGGAGATCCCATTGGTCTCTGGTGCAGGAAACTTGGCTCACTCAGAGAGTGAACTTGATAGCCACCCCCCAAATAATGACACTATTCCCTACAATCGCCCCAACCACGAATCCTATGAACTTGTGAATAGGGTTCTGTGGGTTGATGACAGCCTTGGACTCTCGTTGCACCTGCACGTAAAACAGCAAAAGTTCTTGAGACAGCTTATAAGAACAGTAATCATAAATACATTGCTACAAGGAAAAACAGTTGAGTTACCTTTTTCTTTTTTTAAAGTAATCTTTATGTCCAGTGTAGGGCTTGAACTCAAGACCCTGAAATCAAAAGTTGCATGCTCGGGGTGCCTGGGTGGCTCAGTTGGTTAAGCAACTGCTTTCAGCTCAGGTCATGATCGCCGAGACTCAGGATCTAGCCCTGCATCGGGCTCCCTGCTCTGCAGGAGGCCTGCTTCTCCCCCTCTCACTCTCCCTTGCTTGTCTTCCCTCTCTAGCTGTGTTTCTGTCAAGTAAATAAATAAAATCTTAAAAAAAAATGAAAAAAAGAGTTGCATGCTCTACCAGCTAAGTCAGCCAGATGCCCCCTCCAGCTACTTTTCTGTAGCAAAGGGAACCATGGTCCCTGGAATTGACACTACTGCCTAGTAAGCAAGGTAGAGAGGGGTGATGAAAGTTTAACTTCTGCAGATGAATTCCCTTCATTATCATCTAGAGGCCGGAATGTTGGGGTCTGTGGTCTGGGCGGTCACTCAGGAAATTCTCTTCTTTCTGTTTTCCTGCTTTTTATTGGGGTAGTAGTAAACAGGAAACTATTTCATGGAGATACTGTAAGAATTAATGGATAGGAAAGAAACTAAAATTTACTGAACCACTACTAAGAATTAGGCATGCTACTGTAAATGCTATTAGGCATGCTATTTTCACGGTATGTTCTTTTATTGAAATATATAAAGTTCATCAATATTATACTTTTTCAAGTCTGAGTATTTGTAACATCATGGATTTCACCATCTTGAGCTGTTTTGACCTTTATTGTAGCCATTTAGAGGAAGAGTGTTAGATATTGGTACATGTTACTTCATTTATGTGTGCTAGAACCTTCTTTTATGAAGGAAAAAAAAGAAAATACCTTCATGAGTTAGTGGAATTTGTTGTTTTTGTTTTTATCTAGAAAATAAAAACAGACGGGCTACTGATTTAGCCAAAGGCAGAAAGGAGACTAGCAGGTCTGAAATTAGAGACACCTGTGCTGTTTTGGGAAGTTGAGACTCTTGACCCAGGCTTTGCTGAAGTTGGTGCAGGGGAGGTCAGAGTAGGTTAATATTTTCATAGCTCAAAGCAAATGTGAATTGTGGTTGTTTATAGGTGCAGTTTTCTTGATCTCTGAAGTTGCACATGGGTAAATAAAATACAGTGCTGCTGTCTTGGGCAGTTTCTGCAAAAGCCCCTGAACCAATGCAAATTATTCTTCTCCAAAAATACCAAAAAATCACCCATTTGAATGTTTTGCTGGCTGAGGAAATTGACTGTTGTCATCTTGCTGGTAAAGAAATTGTCATACTTTTTTTTTTTTTTAAGATTTTATTTATTTCTTTGAGAGAGAGATCACAAATAGGCAGAGAGGCCGGCAGAGAAAGAGAGAGATTCAGGCTCCCCGCTGAGCAGAAGCCCGACGCGGGACTCGATCCCAGGACCCTCCCTGAGATCATGACCCCAGCCGAAGGCAGAGGCTTAACCCTCTGACCCACCCAGGCACCCCTGTCATACATTTTTTTAAGATGATTCTGGATTGGATTTTCTGCTTTTAAATTTCCTCTTGAAATCCTTCTCTGATAGGAGGTACCATCTCTACGTCTCAGGCATTTACAATAATGTGGGATCAGAATAAATTGTTACCTCTCTCCTAGGTGATAGGAAATTAAGTCAGAGTTTTCCTTCCCGTGATTCCACATCAGACATCTCCAAATCTGTTTGGACAGTAAGCTTTTGTGGTTTTAGCAAGGTATATTGAGAGTAACTCAGTGACATGGAAACATGAATATTTCTGAATCTGTGGCAGTTTTCATTCTCATTTTCCTGTCTGTAAAATGAATTATTGTCCTTTCTCTCTTTACTACTATTTTTCTTCAGAGAAACTCTAATTCTCCCTTCTTGCTTCAGCAAACAAATACACTTTTTAAGAAACAGCTTTATTGATATGTAATTTATATACTGCAAAATTTGCCTGTTTGAAGTATACAAGTCAGTGATTTTTAGTAAATTTGTAGAGTTGTACAACTGTTACTACACTCCAGTGTTACTGTCCCAGCTCCCCAAAAAGATCCCTTGTCAGACTCTTAATCATAGGAAACAAACTGAGGGTTGCTGGAGATCAGGGGGGTGGGGGAAGGGGGTAACTGGGTGATGGGCATTAAGGAGGACATGGGATGTAATGGGCACTGGGTATTATGTAAGATTGATGAATCATTGATCTCTAGCTCTGAAACTAATAATGCACTGTATGTTAATTGAATTTAAAAAGTTGCTTATTGCGGGTCAAACATTTACCCCTTTGTCACTTTTATTCCATTTTTTTTTACCAGTTTTTTAAAATATAACTTTTCTTGAAGAGTGGCATTAGCTTTTATTTGAAGTGTTTTTTGTTTGTTTTTTCTTCTTTGAAGGACATTATTCTATACTTGAGGTCTTTCAGTAAAAGGGGCGCCTGGGTGGCTAGGTTGGTTGGGCGTCTGCTTTTGGTTTGGGTCATGGTCCCAGCATCCTTGGGATAGAGCCTCGTGTTGGGCTCCCTGCTCAGCGGGAAGCCTGCTTTCTCCCTCTCTCACACCCCTGCTTGTGTTCCCTTTCTTGCTTTCTCTCTCTGTCAAATAAATGAATCTTAAAAAAAAAAAAAAGTCTATATTGGGGCAGCTGGGTGGCTCAGTCAGTTAAGTGTCTGCCTTTGGCTCAGGTCATGATTTCAGGGTCTTGGGATTGAGCCCTGCATCAGACTCCTTGCTTAGCGGGGTGTCTGCTTTCCCTCTCCACCACTTGTACTCTCTCTTGTGCGTGTGCTTTCTCGCTCTCTCTCTCTTTCTCTCAAAAAATAAACAAAATCTTAAAAAAAAAAGTAAAATGCTCGAATATTGCCTGACATTTACATATTAAACAACCGAACAGATACTAGCTTTTTTTTTTATATATTACTATAAGGCCTAGAGATATTAAGTCAACAAAGATATGGCTCCTTCCTTCAGCGCTCTACAGTCTACCTGAAGAAACAAACAAGAATCAATGTCCAGAGACCAGCATAATAAGCATTATGGTAAAAATATTGTAATAGCACAGAGAAAGAGTATTTAAATGAAGGGGAGCACCTGGGTAGCTCAGTCAGTTAAGTGTCTGCCTTTGGCTCAGGTCATGATCTCAGGTTCCTGGGATCCACCCCTGCATCTGTCTCCTTGCTTGGCGGAGAGTCTGCTTCTACTTCTCCCTCTGCCCCTCTCCCCTGCTAGTGCGCACACTTTTTTTTTTTTTTTTTTTAAGATTTGTTTGTTTATCTGACACAGCGATCACAGGCAAGCAGAGAGGCAGGCAGGCAGAGAGGAGGAAGCAGGCTCCCCGCTGAGCAGAGAGCCCGATATGGGCCTCGATCCCAGGACCCTGAGATCATGACCTGAGCTGAATGCAGAGGCTTTAACTCACTGAGCCACCCAGGTGCCCTGTGTGCACACGCTTTCTCAAGTAAATAAATCAAATCTTAAAATTAATTAATTAAAAGTAATAATGTTTATCACAAATGGAACCAGAGCTGATTTCTAAAGAATAAGTTTCTTATTTCCCATTCAAAGAGAGTGATAAACCATTTGAGACCATAGTAGAAGCATAAATGGAAGCATGGCAGGAAAATCTTGAAGGCAGGAGCCAGATCATAAGTGGCCCGTGTGATAAGCTGAGTTTTGACTTTTTCCTGAAAGCTACAAGGAACCTCTGAAAACACAGAAATAGGGATGTGACTAAATCTCCATGTCAGAAAGATCACTTGGATAGCAAAGTGCAAGGCAAATAAAGGGGTGACAAGTCCATTTAGAATTCTACTGTAGTCATATAGAGGATAAAGCTATACAGGCTTCAACACTTAGGTATAGATCTAAGAAATATGAAAATATGCATCCACACAAAAACTTGTACACAAACGGTCATGGCAGCATTATTCATAAGAACCAAAGAGTAGAAACAAGCCAAATGTCCATTAACTGATATATGGATTTTTAAAGTGTGGTCTATCCATGCAATGAAATATTATTTGTCCTTAAAAAGGAATAAAGTTCTTTTTTTTTTTTTTTTTAAAGATTTTATTTATTTGATAGAGCGAAACACAGCCAGAGAGGGAACACAAGCAGGGGGAGTGAGAGAGGGAGAAGCAGGCTTCCTGCCGAGCAGGGAGCCCGATGTGGGACTAGATCCCGGGTCTCCGGGATCATGACCTGAGCCGAAGGCAGTCGCTTAACCAACTGAGCCACCCAGGCGCCCCAAAAGGAATAAAGTTCTGACACCTGCTACAACATAGATGAGCCTTGAAAACATTAGGCTGAGTGAAAGAAGCCACTCACAAAAGGGCACATATTGCATAGTTCCATTTAAATGAAATGTCTAGAACAGGCAAATCCATAGAGACAGAAAGCTCTAGAGGGAAGCCAGCTGCTATGTCATGACAAAGTCAAGCAGTCCTATGTAGAAATCTGTCTGGTAAGGAACTGAGGCCTCCAGTAATAGCCAGTGAGAAATCATGGCCTGCTGCCAACAGCCCTGCGAGTAAGCTTAGAAATGGGTCCTCCAGCCCCAGTCAAGCTTTCAGATAACTAGAGCCGCAGAAACATTATGAATGCAACCTCGTAGCCACAATCACTCAGTTAAGCTGCTCCCATATTCCTGAGCCACAGAAATTATATGAGATAATGTTTATTATTGTTTTAAGCTGTTGAGTTTTAGAATAGTTTACTATGCTGAAATAGAGAACTAATTCTCCAATGAAACTTTTAAAAGTTTGGGGTGCCTGGCTGGCTCAATCAGTAGAACATTCCACTCTTGATCTCAGGGTTATAAGTTCAAGCCCCACACTGAGTGTAGAGATTACTTAAAAATAAAATCTTCAAATAAAAAAAAAAACTTTTAAAAGTTCAGGTGTACTAGAATATTCATTTACCTTATTTACCAAGCATCTGAACATTCATGTACAGAGCAGAATTCTCCAATTAACAAATATCTAATCTATATATACAAACAGAAATAACCAGATAAATGATTTCCTCTAAAAACAAATAAACAAGAAACCAAGAATAATACAAGAGCTTTGTAAAATTTTTATTATTTTAAGATTTTACTTATTTGAGAGAGAGAGCACAAGCTGAGGGGAGAGGCCACGGGGAGTAGGGAGAGGCAGGGTAGGGAGAAGCTGACTCTCCTCTGAGCCAACTGCGCCACCCAGGTCATCTAATCTTCATAACAACCCTTTAAATTAGGTACTGTTACTATCTTCCCTTTAAAAATGAAGATATCAAACCACAGAGAGATTGACTAATTTGCTAAAAGGTACATAAATAGCAAATAGTAGAGCTGGGCTTTGGTAGTGCTGGGATTTGAACCTGTACACTCTGATTCCAGAGTCTGTGTTCTTATTTATACTGCTGAGCTGCTGCCATGGAGTCTGACACATAGATTTTTGATAAATATTCCTGGGTGAGTGAATACTCACTGTTGCTTCACACATCTTTGTTTACTTGGTCCTTGCCAATAGGATGTTTGTCTTGGGGTTTATAAGGACAGGAAGATAGAGGTTTGAGTCACAGTGGCCTGAATGCCTGTCCTGCTCCATGACTTCTACTTCTTGACTCCTTTTCTTTTTTCTTTTCTTTTTTTTTCTTTTCTCTTTTCTTTTCTTTTTTTTTCTTTTCTCTTTTCTTTTCTTTTCTTTTTCTTTTTATTAACATATAATGTATTTGCTTTGGGGGTACAGTCTGTGAATCATCAGTCTTACATAATTCACAGCACTCACCATAGCACATACCCTCTCCGATGTCCAACACCCAGCCACCCTATCCCTGCCCCTCACCTCCTAGCAACCCTCGGTTTCTTTCCTGAGATTAAGAGCCTCTCATGGTTTGTCTCCCTCCCTAGTCCCATTTTGTTTAATTTTTTTCCCTCACTACCCACTACAACCCTCCACCCTACCTCTCAAATTCCTCATAGCAGAGAGATCATATGATAATTGTTTTTCTCTGATTGACTTATTTCTCTGAGCATAATACCTTCCATTTCCATCCATGTTGATGCAAATGGCATGATTTTGTTCTTTCTGATGGCTGTATAGTATTCCATTGTGTATATATACACCACATTTTCTCTATCCATTTATCTGTTGATGGACGTCTACGTTCTTTCCATAGTTTGGCTATTGTGGACATTGCTGTTATAAACATTTGGGCGCATGTGCTCCATGGGATCACTACCTTTGTATCTTTAGGGTAAATACCCAGTAGTGTGATTGCTGGTCTTGACTCCTTTTCTTTTCTTACTTTTACCAAGAGAATGATTCTCTCTCTCTCTCTCTCTCTCTCTCTTTCTTTCTTTCTTTCTTTTTTAAGATTTATTCATTTGTTTTAGAGAGAGAGAGAAAGGGAGAGAGTGCACAACTGTGAGGGGTCAGAAGGAGAGGGGAGAGAGAGAGAATGTGAAGCAGACTTCTTGCTGGGCACAGAGTCTGCTGCAGGGCTTGATCTCATGACCCTGACTGACTTTCTCTCGGGCAGAAACCGAGAGAAACCAAGTCTGGTACTAAACTGACTGCACCACCCAGGCATCTCACCAAACAGAGTGATTCTCTTATTCTGCCTTAATCCTTTGGTAATACATTAAGATTCCTGAGTTTTGTGTCTTGGAGTATTTTCTGCCCCAACCTTTTAATTTATTTACTTGTTTATTTATTTAAAGATTTTATTTATTTATTCGACAGAAACACAGCTAGAGAGGGAACACAAGCGGCGGGGGAGGGAGGGTGAGTGAGGGAGAAGTAGTCTTCCCACAGAACAGGGAGCCTGATGTGGGGCTGTATCCTGGGAGTCCGGGTTCATGACCTGAGCTGAAGGCAGACACTTAACTATTGAGCCACCCAGGTGCCCTGCAACCTTTTATTTTGATGACATTTAAACCTTCAGAAAAGTAAAGAATGGTGCAGTAGTCACCTATATACCCTTTTGACTAAATTTATTAATTTTGAACGTTGCCACATTTTTATGTTCTCTTTCCACACACACATGCATGCGTATTTATATTTTGTTGAAACATTTAAGGGTTACTTGCAGACATCATGACCCTTTACTCCTAAATATTTTGACATCCATTTCCAAAGAATAAGGAGATTTCTCCTACACAATCACAGTATAGTTTTACACTTAGGAACTTTAGTATTGACAAATTATCATCTAATATACCATCTATGTTGTATATTTCTGTGATTTTAATAATGTCCTTCATACCTTACTTTAAAACTTTGAAATCTAGAATTCAGTCAAGAATTACATTGCATTTAGTTGTCTTGTCTCTTACCCCAAAACAGTTCCTAAAGCCTGGTTTTAGGAAGGGAGATGTTTTTCATGACATTGACATTTTCTTTCTTCTTTTTTTAAAATAGTATATTAAATGATTTTTTTAAAAATTATTTTATTTTTTCAGTGTTCCAAGATTCATTGTTATGCACCACACCCAGTGCTCTAGGGCACTATCGACAATATGTGCCCTCCTTAATACCCACCACCAGGCTCACTCATCCCCTCAACATCCTCCCTTCCAAAACCTTCAGTTTATTTTTCAGAGTCCAAAGTTTCTCATGCTTCGTATCCCTCTCTGATTTATCCCAGTTCACATTTCCTTTCCTTTACCTATGTCCTCCATGTTACTCCTTATGCTCCATAAGTAAATGAAACCATATGGTACTTGACTTTCTCTGCTTGGCTTATTTGAGTCAGCATAATATTCTCCAGTCTCGTCCATGTTGATACAAAAGTTGGGTATTCATCCTTTTTTTTTTTTTTTTTTTAAGATTTTATGTATTTATTTGACAGAGAGAGAGATCACAAGTAGGCAAAGAGGTAGGCAGAGAGAGGAGGAAGCAGGTTCCCTGCTGAGCAGAGAGCCTGATGTGGGCCTGGATCCCAGGACCCTGAGATCACAACCTGAGCCAAAGGCAGAGGCTTTAACCCACTGAGCCACCCAGGTGCCCAGGTATTCATCCTTTCCGATGGAGGCGTAATATTCCATTGTATATATATGGACCATATCTTCTTTATCCATTTGTCTGTTGAGGGGCATCTTGGCTCTTTCCACAGTTTGGTGATTGTGGCCATTGCTACTATGAACATTGGGGTACATATGGCCCTTCGTTTCACTACATCTGTATTTCTGGTAAATACCCAGTAGTGCAGTTGCAGGGTAATAGAGTAGCTCTATTTTTAAATTTTTGAGGAATCTCCACACTGTTTTCCAAAGTGGCTGCACCAACTTGCATTCCCACCAACAGTGTAAGAGGGTTCCCCTTTCTCCACATCCTCTCCAACACCTGTTGTTTCCTGTCCTGTTAAATTTGGCCATTCTAACTGGTATAAAGTGGTATCTCAGTGTCATTTTGATTTGAATTTCCCTGATGGCTAATGATGATGAACATTTTTTCATGTGTCTCTTAGCCGTTTGTATGTCTTCTATGGAGAAGTGTCTGTTCATGTCTTCTGCTCATTTTTTGATGTGATCATCTTTTTCTTAGATCTTGGATATCAGCCCTTTGTAGTGTCATTTGTGAATATCTTCTCCCATTCTTTGGGTTGCCTCTTTGTTTTGTTGATTGTTTCCTTTCCTGTGTGGAAGCTTTTTATTTTGATGGAGTCCCAAAAGTTCATTTTCGCTTATGTTTCCTTTGCCTTTCTCTTGAAAGAAGTTGCTGTGGCCAGTGTCGGAGAGATTACTGCCTGTGTTCTCCTCTAGGATTTTGATAGATTCTTGCCTCATGTTGAGGTCTTTCATCCATTTCAATTTTATCTTTGTGTGTGGCGTAAGAGAAAGGTTGAGTTTCATTCTTCTTTATGTAGCTGTCCAGTTTTCCCAGCACTATTTATTGAAGAGACTGTCTTTTTCCACTGGATATTTTTTCCTGCTTTGTCAAAGATTATTTGACCATGGAGTTGAGGGTCTGTATATGGACTCTCTGTTCCACTGGTCTATGTGTCTGTTTTTGTGCCAATACCATGCTGTCTTGGTGATCACAGCTTTGTAATAAAGCTTAAAATCAGGTAACAATGATGCCTCCAGCTTTGTTTTTCTTTTCAGCATTTCCTTAGCAATTTGGGGTCTTTTCTGGTTCCATACAAATTTTGAGATTGTTTGTTCCAGCACTTTGAAAAATGCTGGTGGAATTTTGATCGGGATGGCATTGAAAGTATAGATTGCTCTTGCAGTATAGACATTTTAACAATGTTTATTCCTCTGATCCATGAGCATGGAATGCTTTTCCATCTTTTTGTGTCGTCTTCAGTTTCTTTCATGAATGCTCTGTAATTCCTTGAGTACAGATCCTTTACCTCTTTGGTTAGGCTTCTTCCAAGATATCTTATGGTTTTTGGTGCTGAAAATGGAATTTTTAGTAAATTACTTAGTACTAGTAAATGGAATCGATTCTCTGATTTCCCTTTCTTTCTTTGTTTTTTTTTTTTTTTTAAAGATTTTATTTATTTGACAGAGAGAAACAGAGCCAGAGAGGGAACACAAGCAGGGGGAGTGAGAGAGGGAGAAGCAGGCTTCCTGCGGAGCAGGGAGCCTGATGTGGGACTCCATCCCGGGTCTCCGGGATCATGACCTGAGCCGAAGGCAGTTGCTTAACCAACTGAGCCACTCAGGCGCCCCTGATTTCCCTTTCTATGTTTTCATTGTTAGTGCATAAGAAAGCAACTGATTTCTGTGCATTGATTTTGTATCCTGCCACATTATTGCATTGCTGTATGAGTTCTAGTAGTTTGGGGATGGAGTCTTTTGGGTTTTCCATATAAAGTATCATTCATGACATTGACATTTTAAGAGATAAATTGTTTTGTAAACTATCCTTCCATTTGAATATATCTTTTTCCTTTTGTGTTGCATCAGGATAAATACTGTGGGCAGGATGTTTTGTCTTTCGTGTGTGTGTGTGTGTGTGTGTGTGTGTGTGTGTGTGGTCTTAATGCTGGACATCAGGAGGCCCATGATTGTAGTTTCATTAATGGAGGTGTTAAATCTCACATTTGGTTAAATTCCTGTCTGCTGGATTTCCCATTGTGTAGGGGCTTTTTCCCCTTTGTAATATATAATTGATTAGAGTAATACTGATTTTTTAAAAATATCTTTTGTATGGAATTACCATGTCACCACAATAGAAATGCCACCTAGACAATAAACTAAACAGGCTAACAGTGTTTACAAGTTGAGTATTATGTGCAAGGCGGTATGTATGAAATGGAGTTCACAGTTGTTTAATTTGAGCTTCTTTGTAATGTGAACTTTTAAGTGCAGAGTTTAAATATTATTGCTGAAGAACCTTGGGATGAAAATCTAGTTATTTGGGGTCATAGGAATTTTTGCTGATAACCTTTTCATAGTTGCACTGTAGTGGAGTATTAATAGTTTTCATAGTTTTCAGATAAATCATTTCCTGCTTTTATTTTATTTTTCCCATTTATTTTTATTTATTTACTTTTTAGGTGGGGGAGGGGCAGAGAGAGAGAATCTTAGGGAGATTCCGTGCTCAGCACAAAGCAGGGCTCAGTTCCCCAACCCTGAGATTATGACCTGAGCAGAAATCAAGAGTTGGACACTCAACCAACTGAGCCACCCGGGCACCCCTCTTTTTGCTTTTAAAATCTCCTCCTCCCATCTTCTTATGTGTCCCTTGAAACAATACAGCTCTTAATGAGAGCTCTAAGTTAATCTGGGTTTGAACCTGGCTCAACCACTTAATCACTAGGTGATCTTGAACAGGTTATTTAACTTTTCTCTACCTCAGTATTCGCCTCTGTGTAATGGGGAAAATAATAATGCCCTCATAAGCTTGCTGCAAGGATTAAGTGGCTACTGTTTCTGGTCACAAGTATTTAGTAAGTGTTATATATTCTTTTCAATCTGATAAAACTTGTCTGGTATTATGCAGTGGTTTTTCCTTTAAGTCTGTGCACTAGACATGTATACATAAATGTATAAACGTACTTGTAGACTTTGTTCGAGGAAGTAATCTTAGACATTTCTTCTATAATTCTCTGTGTCCTATCTTCTTTGTGAAACTTGGGGGAAATGAAGATAGACATTTAATTTAGAATGTTAACCTTTTATTTTTTTGATGTTTAAATTTGCTGTATACCATTTAAAAAATAACACCCAGGGACTGCCTGTGTTAGGAAAAAAATGGTAAATACTCTACTTTAGACCATGTAATCTTAGTGTTACCTTAGAAATGGTTAAATTCAAGGCACTGACAACTGACTGACATCTCTACCCTGAATTGAAGGCCACAATTCATTATGTGACAATCAGTTGATCTAAGGAGAGTATCAGCTAAATTTTTCTGTGGTTCTTAATGGCAGAGGTACCGTATCTCCATAGACTATTTGGAAAAGTATGGGGCATTTTTGGTTGTTGCAGTGACTATGGAGGAGGGAGGATACACCACTGGTATTTAGTGGTCAGGGACCAAGGATAACAGTCCAAAACAAAGACTTATCCACCCCAATGCCAATAGCATTGCTCAGAGACTGAGCTACTTGAACCTAAAGACTTGGTGAATTGGTAGATACAATTTTATTTTATCTCAGTTTTTTAAAAAAAGATTATTGCTTAAGACAGGAAGTTTTCTGAAGAAATATTTCAGAGTTCTAATATACTGTATTCTTCAAGGAGAATTAGGCCATATTTTTTCATTTGGGAGAGTAAGGTGTTTTCCTGAAAATTCAGAAAGTGAGTATACATTGGTGGTGTTTAATCCCTAAAATTGAGAGTAATTGAATGGTTAAAATTGTGTGGTAGTTAAAGAAAATC
>PITA01004786.1:0-118813 GCA_004023965.1 Spilogale gracilis
AGCAGAAACTCAGTGATATATTATCATGTTGTTCTGGTTTGCTGATTGGTGAAGGGATTGGTCGAGCTTCAGTTAACCTAAGGGCTTTGATTTTAATAGCTTCACACATAGTACATAAGACCTGGAACCTGTGAAAGACAGAGAGTCGGAAATGAGACACTCATCCTTAATCCAGGATCTTTGGAGGGATGCTTTTTTCAGTGAAATGGAGTTCTATATGCTCACTGGCACAGAAAGGTAACAAGGAGGCTGGTGCAATTCTACATTTCAGGCATGAGGAGTGGGGGAGGAACCACCCCTAAAAATTCTTAACTGGAAGCTCATCTTCCCGTGAGTTTTGGTTTTATTTTACACTCTCTTTGCAGAATCTTCTACTCCTAAGGCATGAAATTAATATAAAAAGACATCCTGGATCATCAGGCAGAAGAAAATGAGAAACATCTAGATGGAGAAAAACTCAACCCAAACCACACAGAAACCCCACTGATAAAGCACTCATTGACGATGTACATGCAAAAGTATAGAGCTGAATAAGAAAAATCTAGTATTCATGTCATTCATGTTTATCAGCAGATAAACAGAAGACCTCCAAGAACTTCACATAACAGATTTAAAATAGATAGATGATAGACAGATAGATGTTAGATATAGATAGATAGATGATAGATAGATAGATAAATATGCTTAAAATGATTAAAAGGGCAATGTATTAAAAGCATGCATTTAGCTCTGGTTCTTCCCAAAGCCTTACTAAGATTAAAGTAAATCTTTTACCTCCCTAAGGCATAAACTCACAGAAGCAAAAAGGAAAAAAATGAGAAAAAAACAAAAAAAAAAAATTGGATGATAAAAAGCTAATGGACTAGTGATAACTGACTAACAGACTAGGAAAAGCTAGCAATAGAAAGCAATGCAAAAAGCCAAGCAGCACCCAAATTAACCCACAGACAACAGCTACACAGTCAACAAGCCCCACCATTATAATCAGCATGTTCACAACCGCTGTACGTAGAAGCAGAAAACCCAAAAATAAGCTTTTTGATAAAGACGATATAGAAGTCAAGCTATAGCTATATCTGAATCCACCTCTGCAATTTTATATTATGTAACTTTATTTTTTTTTTAAAGATTTTATTTATTTGACAGAGAGAAACACAGCCAGAGAGGGAACACAAGCAGAGGGAATGAGAGAGGAAGAAGCAGGCCTCCCGCCAAGCAGGAAGCCCGATGTGGGACTCGATCTTGGGTCTCCAGGATCATGTCCCAAGCCGAAGGCAGTCAGCCAACCAACTGAGCCACCCGGGTGCCCCACTATGTAACTTTAGACAAGTTATTTACCTTCTTTATAGCTCAGCTTTTCATCTATAAAATTGAGGAAATGACAATAGTCACCTGTGATATTTAATGTAAGAAGAATGAAATAAGTTAATATATATTAAATAAGTTAATGTATAATCCACTAGAAGAGTGATGACCACATAGGAGGTGCTCAATAAATGTTTGCTATTAAAGTTGCCATTGTTGTCTGAAAAGAGTTCTAACATGGAAGAGAGGACAAAAAAGAAGTTAAAGCAAATTGGAAGAAATGGAGATAATATAGGGCAAAAATTTTTTTAACGTTTAATAATATCTTCAGAGAGATAAAATACCCTGGCTATTATGTCCAAGAAATGAGCACTTATTTTTCAAATAATAATAATAATAATAATAATAATAATAATAATCAGAGAATACATTTTCCCAAAAGAAAGAATGGAAAATAGACTTCAAGAAATCTCTGAAAGCACTTCTGTAATGGAAAAGGGATACCTGATAATCTACTCCCCATAAAAAGCAATGGAATACTAGCAAAAATTGTCAAAATAAACTTATTCTGAACTTTGGAGATTACCCAATGACATAAAACTATTTGAGCAGTGTTTATTCAGGGAAAACACCTGAGTTTAATAGGATAACGAGGTTTGTGGTATTCTTAGTCTATTCCCAACACTCTACCTAGTTCTGGAATACCTTGAAAACCAATAGTCTAACAAATACAGTAGTTGTGGAAACCAGCAGCCTTAGGGAGTTTGTAATGATATACTAGGAAATACCTGATTAACACAAAGTAGAACAGCAGTGGAGGAATAGAGAAACAAAAAAACAAAACACATAGAGATATAAATAGCCAACTTGCAAACATAAATCACTTAGCAGGATTGCATTAAATGTAAAAGTATTAAACACTCCAATCAGAAGGCAGAGACTGACAGATAAAGAGACACAAGCGATACATTTTAGAGTCAAAGGCACAAATAGGTGGAAAGCAAAAGGGCAGTAAGATATACCATGCAAAGTGTAACCAAAAGAAGTTAGAGCGATACTCTTATCAAATAAAATAAAACTTAAGACAAAATTGTTACTAAAGACAAAGACATTTAATAATGATCAAAAAGTCAATCTATCAAGAAGATATGATTATAAACATAGTCAACAAACAAAACCCCCAAATAAATTTAATCACACCTGATATAATTAAAGTGAGAAATACACAATTCAACAAAAATACTTGCAGACTTCAATACTCCACTTTTAATAACGGATAGAATAACTAGACAAAATATCAACAAGAAAATAGAAGAGGTGAACAATACTATAAACCAGCTAGACTTCCCAGAGATCTATAGAACGCTCTACCCAACAAGAGAAAAATATAATTATTGAGGTCACATGGAATATTCTCCGGGATATACCAGGTGTTAGGCCTTAAAATAAGTTTCAGAAAATGTATAAGGATTTATATCACACAAAATGTGTTCTCTAATCACAATGAAATGTAATTAGAAATCAATAATAGAAGGACATTAGAGAAATACACAAATATGTGGAAATCACAAAATAAAGTCCTAAGTAACAAATGAGTCAAAAGAAATCACAAGAAAAATTAGGAAATACAGTAAAATGGATGAAAACAAAAACATGACATAATAAAATTTATGGGATGAAGCTAAAGTATTCCTAAGGAGGAAATTTATAATTGTAAAAACCTATACTAAAACAGAGGAAAGATTTTAAGTCACCAAGCTAATTTTCCACTTTAAGAAACTAGAATATAAAAGAGCAAACTAAACTCAAAGTAAGTGTAGGATGCAAACTTCAAGAGCTACAACAGAAAGATAGAGTTTTCTGTCATTATCATAATACTTATGTCAAAAGAGAGACTAGACTACCCTGACCAGTGACAAAGACAACACAGGCTGGTGACCTGGATCAGCATAACAATAGATAGAAAGGGCCAAGAGGAAGAGCAAGCTGTTTCTGACAAAGGGCATCATCTACATACTCATAAGGGGTAACTAACAACACCAAAGCTATATGTGGTTACATATGCATGTCCTTTGTAATTTCTTATAGGAGAGTACATATATTTGCATAAAATACTTAGAAATTGTGGATAGTTGAGTATGTAGCATCAGTTCATAGCTCAATAAATATTTTTGCTATTTTCATGACATTCTAGATCAGAACTTCATATCACCTGGAATAAAAAAGTAACCATCTTCATTCACTAGCTGAGCTCCACACTGAATAGTAGATAGGTAAGTACTTCTTAACAAGTATTATCCAATAAACATTTCATATACCAACAAAAGAGTGAACTATTAATGACAGTTCTCTAAATTTTTCTTGACAGGCAGTATTATACTTCATTTGGGATTACAATACATACTTCCGGAAAAAGAGCTGCAACTCTTTCAAATTATTCTTTAATACAGCAGATAGAAACCTTCCCTTTATGGCCTAAATTTGGCCCACAGTTCTATATTTACTTTTATAAGTATTATTATTTATTACTAAATTAGGTGTCAAAATATAAAACTTGGAAGATTTTGCAATCCCCCCAAAAATTCAAATTTATAGATTCTCTATTTCTGAAAATATTGTTTAATAGTTGGCTAGAGGTAAGTAGAGGTTGCCTCCTCCTTTACCGCAGCCCCTCCCCACCCTTGGTATCCTCCACTGTCTACCTGGTCCATGGGCATCTAAGATTGGGAGCTTGACTCTAACTGCAGGTGCAGCCCATTCTCATGAAATCAGCTTTAGGCCAGACAGATCCAGTTTAAAACCACAGGTCTAGCTGACTCAACTGATGATGGGTAATTCTCTTACTATTTTTAGCCTCAGTTTCTCCATTTTTGGCAAAATGGAAATAATTTTGTCTTTCTCATAGGATTACTGTAAGGATTAACAGGAAAAATACAAGTATTTCAAATGCCTGACAAATTTATTCAGTAAGTGATAGTTCTTCCCTTCTAACTGAACTCTTAACCAATTCAAATGCACTTAGCATCTTCAATCTCTTGGCACACTTCTGAGTGACTTTACATGAGTGATTACACAAGAAGTGGTTGAGGGTAAAAAGATGTGCTTGACCCTTGCCTTCAAGAAGCGTGTAAGCTAAAAAAGAAGTTAAAACCTAACAGCAAGATGAGGTAGAACATGATACCACCACACACCTATTTAACAATGGTCAAAATCCAGAACACTCACAATACCAAATGCTGACAGAGGTGTGAAACAATAGGAATTCTCATTCATTACTGGTGGGAATGTGAAATAGTACAGCCACTTTGGAAGATAGTTGGTGGTTTCTTACAAAACTAAACTTATTCTTACCACACCATTTAGCAATTGCTTTCCTTGGTACTTACCCAAAGGAGTTTAAACTTATGTCTACACAAACAGCTACACATGAATGTTTATAGAAACTTTATTCATAATTGCCAAGACTTGCAAGCAACCAAGATGTCCCCTAGTGGTTAAAATGATAAACTATGGTATACTGAGGCAATAGGATATTATGCAGTGGCAAAAAGAAATGAACTATCAGGGCGCCTGGGTGGCTCAGTTGGTTAAACAACTGCCATCAGCTCAGGTCATGATCCCGGAGACCCGGGATCGAGTCCTACATCGGGCTTCCTGCTCGGCGGGAAGCCTACTTCTCCCTCTCTCACTCCCTCTGCTTGTGTTCCCTCTCTGGCTGTGTTTCTCTCTGTCAAATAAATAAAATCTTTAAAAAAAAAAAAAGAAGAAGAAGAAATGAACTATCAAGCCATGAAAAAACATGGAGGTATCTTAAGTACATATTACTCAGTGAAAGAAGCCAATCACTGCATTCTAACTACATGACATTCTGGAAAAGGCAAAACTATATACACAGTGAAAAGATAAGCAGTTGCCAGGTTTAAAGTGGGCAGAAAGGAATGAATAGATAGAACATAGATTCTTAGGGCAGTGAAAATACTCTGTGTTTTACCATAATGAACATGTCACCATACATTTGTCCAAAGCATAGAATGATACATCAAGAGTGAGCCTAAGGTAAACTATGGGCTTTGGGCAGCTATGATGTGTCAATCAATGTAGGTTCATCAGTTGTAACAAATGGAGCACTCATGGGAGATGCTGAGAATGAGGAAGCTATGTAGGTATGTGGGAAAATTCTGTATCTTCCCCTCTATTTCGTAGTGAACCTTAACTGTTCTAAAGAAAAGTCAATTTAAAAAAAAAACAACAATAAAGGTGACAAGAAGGAGGGAAAATAAAAGGATAGAACATGATGAATGCAGAAGTAAAAACAAAATGAAATGACCCTACAGAGATCTCATGTGATTAGGCAAGTGTTACTGTATTTTGTACAAACCTTGGTGGTACTTATCCATGAGTTACAACTTTCCTCACCCTCACTTACATCTCTACCAGTATAGTGCAGGGGATGGGGGCAGGGAATAAAGTCAAGGCTTCACTTAAAGAACTGAAAAATCACCTGTCTTCACAGATTCACTCACTATATATCCAGTCATGTTCTCTACAAAGAGAAACAGTAGCTATTGCTGCTGTTTTAAGATAGGATGTCATACCTAGCCATGGAATAACATTTGGAAGACTCTACTTTAGATCTGAGAATACATGGGGGGAGGGAGAAGGAGGCCAATTTTTAAGAACAATATTACTTGTCTGATGGGACTCACACTTCATCTCAAACACAAATGTGCTATTAAGTGAATCTAAAATAACTGATACAAATCTCTCCACTGAGCCAGTGGGAAATTCCAACCTTTATAAGTTGGGAAGTGCTAAAACAGCAACCTTTTAGAAAAGAGTATCTATCTTTTTGAGCTGTTTCTGGGGAATTGCATATAAAGCATTCTGAAAACAAAAATACTTCCCTATTTTTCCAAGATCTGTTTTGCCAGCTTGATACGAGACTGCCCAGGACAGATACTGTCATGGCTCAAAGTGTTTTCAGCATTATATTCACAGTTTAAATGTTTTCCAATATGGTGTTTGAACATCAAAACCAAAACAGTCCTTGAGGAGATGGGGAGGAAAAGAAGCATTCCTTAATTCTTTAGTTCCTATAAGATGTCTAAAGGAATTTATTTTCTCTACCAACATTCCTATCACTTAATAATTTGACAGAACTTTCTGAAAAATGTCTTTAGGAGATTCACATTTAGAAGAACTAGGGACAATGTTTTGATTGACTATAGTAAGCCACAAAGTGACATATTCTGATTGATTTTATATGGAAAAGAAAAATAATATGCTAAATGTTTCTGGTCTCCTTATGGATGGAAAGAGTAATTAATTATTGGTCATGTCCCAGGACTTTCAGAAATGGTTAAGCACCCAGCTTCATTTTCTAGTTCAATCGTTGAGTCATTCGTCTGATGATTAATTCAGTTTTGTAAAATGAAACCGTGGTGGCAACTAACTTAGAATAAAAAGTCAATGTCAAAGTCTCACATTTATTGGGTTTATATTTTGGCACAATTGTCAAAACATAACATTTAGAAGACTCTACTTTAGACCTAGGTATACACAGGGGGAAGGAGAATTAAGAATGTTTGGAGCATATCCCTAATACTTGGAGGCTGTTATGGACTGAATGTTTGCGTCCCCTCTAAATTCACATGTTGAGAGACTTTGGACACAGACACAAACTGAGGGACTTTGAGGGAGGGGGGTGGAGGGAGGGGAGAGCCTGGTGGTGGGTACAGGGGGCACCTAATGCGTGGAGCACTGGGTATGGGGAATGGGGAATGAATCTTGGAACACTGGAAAATAAAAAACTTAAAAAAAAAATTTGGTAAAAAAAAAATAAAAGTGTTACCACTTAAATAAATAAATAAATACATACATACATACATAAATTCACATGTTGAAGCCCTAACCCCAATGTAATGATATTTGAAGATGGGAGGTAATCAGGGTTGGATGAGGTCATGAGGGTGGGGCCCTCATGATAGTATTATAAGGAGGAGACACCAGATAACCAGCCTTCTCTCTCTCCCCCCAAGTTCTCTCACAGAAGGAAAGCCAAGAGGGGACACAGTGAGAATGCCGTTATCTGTAAAGCCAGGAAGACAGTCTCTCCCAGAATCTGACCATATTGGCACCCTGATCTCAGACTTCTACCTAGTCCATAGTACTTTGCTATGGCAAATTCCTAACACAGAATCCCAGAAGAAAGTATCATGCTCTAACATCCTTTAAAGACATCTTTTGGGATATGCTTGCCTGGCCCATATCCCTACTGCTGACAAGTGACTCCTCCACCCACAGAGTATTGATGGGACACATTCCCCTGTCCATAACTGACTGGCCTACAGGTAGACGCCTCATGAACCATGCTGCTCTGAGCCATATTAGAACTGGAAATAAAAGGAAAAATCAGTAATAGTGATCCTGTCTATAGTTACAATTTCATATTTTGTTTATCATGGAATTTTTGCATTAATTTTTATTTTTTTAAAACATTGTATTGAAATAGTATTTATCTGGATTATTGATATTTTTAGGCATCACCTTAAATTTTTCACCTGTGGTTTTATCTCCTCACCTTAGTCTCATCCCTGCTGACAAAAGCTAGGTATCCCCTGAATTTGGAAAATGGTCTAAGAAAGACTGGTCAGGGGGTCTTAAACTGGTAGCCTCAGAACTACATTTGGCCATAAAACACTATGGCTATGTTTAGTTTTGCCATTAATAATGTTTAATTTAAATGCCTTTAATCAAGAAATGCATTCTGCATATTGGCACTGCCCACACTCAATATTAATCAAAATGAGGCCCAGCTCCTGAAGGCCTTTGGGCCTGACTCTGGCTAGTGATTGAGAATGCTCACTGGGATTGAGAATGTGCAGTCTGGGATCCACTGACACCACCATATTCTGCACAAGTGCAAAGAGGCAAAAAAAAGCCAACTGTAGAAAGAAAAACGAAGCAGATGTGCAGAGAGGAGTGAAAAAGAGACCTTTAAAAGAGATTGGAGTATAAGCTTGACGATGTTGACTTTCATCTTCCTATTCTCGTCACCTACACGCAGTTCTAATTCTACCTTCAGTCTGAACCAAAAACCCACATCCTCAGTCACCCACCCCTTCCGCCTCCTTCCTGAGTGATGTTTCCTGGCCCATGGAAGCTACCAATCCAAACCAAGTCTCCTAATGAGGAGAAATCATTTTCGTTTCTTACCTACTACATATTTACTGTGAAATGACTAAATAACCAATTCACCAAGCAAATTCTGACCTTCAGAGAGTCCCCAACTTGTAAAAACAGCGGTCATTCAAGAGAAGGAATGACCCTCCACTCTACAGTCTTTGTTGTGCAGTTCATAACCCCGTTGAACAGTGAATACAGTTAGCGCTGAAAAACTGGCAAGCACGAAGAGGCTGGATGAAGACAACCTCCAGGAGCTATAAAGAATGCTGCCCAGGCTCCTGCTGTGAATTACTGTTGTTATCATTATTCAGAATGAATTTTAATCAGGAAACAACACACCCATTTCAATAAAATGAAAATAAAAGCACCAGGAAGAAAACCAAAGTTTTATTCCAAGCAAAACTGAAGACTTGAGCCTCTACAAAGAAAATCTAATTCTGCCAAAATTTTGTACATTTTACATTTAATTTTGCTCTGATTTACGAATGAATCTCCTGGGTACCAATGGTATATAAAAAACTGTTAACTTGGTGGAGGCAATTGTTAGTTTTTATAATAAAAAATGCATACTGCTTATACCATTATTGCTTAGGAAATTAGGGAACAGAGCTTCTAATTCCCTGAGCGTGGAATACTGTAGCAAACCACTTAACTTGCAATAATAGAGTATTGACTAGGTACAGTGATCTGTGAGACACAGCCACAATCAGATTAAGCTACTATCACACTGGGCTCAATAGAGCTTCTCCTAGAAAACATTTATTCCACCTTAGCCAAAGAATTCCCAACAAATAAGCTAAAAAAAAAAAAAAAAAGAAAGAAAGAAGAAAAAGAAAAGAAAAAAAGCTCTCCAAATGGCTTTTCCTATAAACCATATATCATTTTCCTTTTTTCACTTCGTTTTCAAATACTTAATTAAAACACTGACTTTTTTCCCCTCCTACCCACAAAATCTTTCAGACTTTGTAATACTGCACCCTTGACTTAAATGACATCTGAATTAAGATGAGGTGTTTCTAAGGCTAAGTTCATGTTTACCAAAGAAAATCACGAATGCATGGGTTAGGATTTGCAGGCCTTGAAAGTATGAAAGAGTAAGTTTAAGAGTTTTATGATGCCTTTCACATGAACTATACTAGCCCAATGGTGTTAAAATACACAAATGCACATGCTCTTTCTGAATACAGGCTGCAATTGGTACCCCTCTCGCTCTTCATCTCTTTTCCCCTCTCCTCTCCACCTCTCCCTCCTTCCTTCTCCTTCTCGCACACACATCACATACAGTCACTCACACACAGACTTTCTCTTATTCCCCAGTTAGTCGGCTGAAGTGACCTAGCATATTATACAGTGACAGGATATGATATGATGTCTTCTGGTCCCTGTCGCTACTCTTTAATGGACGCTGGAACATTTAATCTGAAGTCTCTCTTTTGCATTCCAATACAGAAACCTATTAGCTCTGTGGGCAGATTCTAAGCAACTGTGCCAGATGAGTTTAGGTAACAAGAAAAGAGATATCTCCCTGGAAAATATATCCAAGTACAGGTCACAGGAGGAAAAGCCTCAGTGGGTATAACTTAGGAAACAAAAAGGGGCTGCTGGGTGGCTCAGCTAGTTAAGTGTCTGCCTTTGGCTCAGGTCATGATCCCAAGATCCTGAGATTGAGCCCCATGTCAGGCTCCCCACTAAATGGGGAGCCTCCTTCTCCCTCTGCTCCTCCCCCTGCTCATGCTCTCTCACTTGCTCACTCTCTCAAATAAATAAAATCTTTTTTGAAAAGAGAAAACAAAAAACTAGCATGGCCCCAAAGCATTCCTCTTGTTTTATTTCTTTGATTTCAGACATTATCTATCTCCAAAAATTAGAAAAAATGTGAGACTTTGAAACATATTATTTGGGGAGAACTCTTCATAGTCTCTCATATTCCTGCAAGTTTTCACAGCAGAGGCACTAACAGTTTTTTCCCTAGACTATCTTGTCATGGATGTTTGAATAGCAAACAGCCTTGGAAGATAGACTCAGTTTTCCTCTGGGGCAGAGGACATATTTGTTTCCTGACCACTTTAAGAAAGATAACATCTCTTTCCAAGGCAAAGGTTAGTCAAGTTTCCCAACAGTCCTTTTAAAAAATAGGGGTTTCCTAAGCTTGGCATTCCTCAACTGTGACACAAGCCCAGTGCATAGGTAACATTTCCCTAAACCCTCCTCTTCATCATCCTTTTGGACATGGGGTCTGCAGGAACCGATGAGATCTTGGTGCTCTGCCTGCTGAGCTATAGATAATTAAGTCTTTTGTCTCCACCTAGGAGTCTCACATCTTTGACCAACATCTATGAAACTGGGATGGGCTGACTTGTTACCTTGCAAGGAGGGTAGACCATCACAGTTCTTCATGAATTAACATGTCACTTGAGTATAACAAACTCTACCCTCACAAAACTGTTTGATTCCAAAATTTTAATAGGCCTAAGGGTGTTTAAAATATTCCCCAAGCACTGTCATGGCCAAGGAAGTGCCTCACACATGCCCATCAACCGCTATGTCAACTGCAGCACTTACACAGAATTGCCATGTTCTCTCTCTCTGTGCCAAGGTGTTCTGGGCTTCCCTTTAGCAACTGCTGCCCACATCCACCCTGTGAGTGGCCACGTCCATAGAAGGGCACAATCTCTAGAGAATTCTCCAAGATGCCAATTCCAAAGGTGCCACAACAGTGCTTAGAGAATTCCCTCTCTTCTATTCTGTGCCATACTCTGACATTTAGGTCTGAAGTACCACTGCTAGATATGGAATCTCTGAAGCCTCTCATAAGGGAAAAAAAAAAATTACAGCAACTTCTGACCATTGACCCATTAACCGGTAACCTCAAACCCATTCCACTGTATCAGGCAGAAAGACAAAACAATCACCTCATCATTTTGCCTCTCTTCCTCTGTACAACCTTTATTATAACCAAACTCCTCCCTTCAATCAAACTAACAATCCCAAATTCTTAAATCAAAGGGTAAAGACAAATTCTGGGAAAGTATCTAAAGCCTCCACTCATCCTACTAATAGTCCTATTACAACACTTTTTAGTTTATAAAAATATCTGTCAACCACGAAGCAGAAAATTATACCAGAGGAAATGAAGGTGCCTGGCTGGCTCCGTTGGTAGAGCATGTGACTCTTGATCTCAGGGTCATGAGTTCAAGCCCCATGTTCGGTGTAGAGCCTACTTAAAAAAAAAAAAAATTAAGAAAAAGAAAATGGAACACAAGTTGGGTAACATTGTAAAGGGAAGCAGAAAGGGAAAAATAAAAGGACAAAAGGAAATGGTCCAGACTTTACAGATACATGGAAAGAATGAACCTATGCACTGAATGAGCTCCTGGCAGAAAAGACATTGTCAAGGTCATCTCCAGCCTTGAGCACCTATATCTAGGACAGTAGTTTTTTGCACAGGTACCCCCAAACTTTGAAACTGGTCATGCTTTCATTTAAGTGATGATGCTCATTTGTATATTCAAATATGCTAACCAGTGAATATGGAAAGCAGTACATGTGAAACATGGGTGGAATAGAGTAATTGCTCAATATGAAGCTAATCCAAACCTGAGTTTTGTTATCTCTTGTTTTCTGTCTCCATCCTTAGGAAAAAGAAGAAAGTGAGAACTTTCAAGGAAATAAGAGAATTATCTGGATCAGAATGCCTACAAAATTTCACATTCAGTTCTGCCATCCAAACAAGGATTTAGAAAAACTTTTCCTAAACCAATAATTGAGTGGTGACTGCCAATTTCTCCTAGAACTTGGCTTTCTTAACAAGCCATTCTCCCACCTTTGTCCCTTTTGTTTTTTGCAATGAGAATAAGAGAAACTGGAGGAACTGTACACAATCACCAAGATATCACGGGGGTAAAAGGTGTGTAATGAAGTGTAAAAAATAAAAAATAAAATACTGTTCAAGTGATGGGGTTTTCTGAGAAAAATCCACAAGTAAAAAAATACCATCTAGAAAGCTGACAGTTTTATAAATTGGTCCATAAGACAATAATGCTCAATTTTTTTTACCAGCCTAGAAGTTATTTAGTTTTGACAGAAATGACCCAAGTAGCAAGGACTATATTTCTATAAGGAAAGTGACAAATACGGAAACGTTAGTCAGGACAAATTTTTACAAAAAAAATCAAAGGAACTAAGTTACCATCCAGAGAAGAATGAACTGACATCTAACACAACAGTGATCTTTTTGGCAGAGATTTCTTAGGAAGGAGGTACCATTACCCAGACGTCTGGATCTTTCTACTACCCTGGTCTATTTCTGTTAACTGAGCCTAGATTAGTCACTGAAACAATGTTCAGAATATATGCTCTTTGAGAAGGTCTAAGGATAAGAAAATTTCCATCTGGATCTTAATCCTGAAGGAGGAGTTTTGAGAAAATCTCTCATCCTTATAAAACAGATTCTCCCAGGGCTGAATCTTCTTCCTGGGAGTAAGTTAAATGACTACAGAAATGCTGAGTACTCTGCAGGATTATGTATCATGGATCAACATCACAGTTTGGTGAAGGCCAGTCTCAGGTTCAAATCCCAGCTCTGCCGTTACTGCCCAGGTGACCTTAGGAAAGTTGTAAGACAGGCTTAAAGCCTACTTTTGCCATCTCTAAAAATATGAATAATAATATTACCAAACATGTCCTCCATGAAATAAAACTGGGAGGATCAACCATTATATATGAATGGGAACTTAGCTATATGGCAGAATTGTCACAGGTCTCGAACAACTTTAACAGCAGCGGAAGGAAGAGCACCACCGTGGAATAACAGCTGATTTGTGAGGAGATACAAAAATACTTGCAGAAGGAAAAAGAGGCGTTAAAGAAGAAAACAATTATTCACAACTTCTCCTTCTTCATCTGTTTACTTCTGCAATCTCTAGAAGCTGTTGAGGCTTCAACTTCTACAAACAGGAGCTGACAGGTGATGAAAACAGGCTCAAAGCAGCAGCTGCAGGTCATGTAATCAGCACTGGCTGAGAAGCCCTAAAACCTTGCCCTGGCTCCCTGCTGATCGGCTGTGCCTGGGGCACCCACTTAACCTCCCTGAGACCCTGAATCCACAATTGCAAAATCAGAGATTGAATGGCATAGGTTCTAGAAGGTCCATTGGAGTTGATGAAAAACATTCTCAATTTCCACAATTCTACTAAATCAAACACACAGATGATCCAAAAAAGATTGCAAGTCAGGTTACCTTTCCCCCAGAGAAATCGAGCTTGCGTTACAGGGAGCTCATGCCTTGTTTGGTAATGAGCATCCAGATCCACTGGGCTGGGCATCCAGGTGACCCACATTTCTGTATAAATGCTTTTGCTGGTGCCAAGGGCTGCATGCAACCTGGAACTAGAAAGGAAGAGATTAAACTGAAGGCATAAACACCTGCCTCAAAGCCTATAGGGAGCTCTAACCACCCTGACAGGCCAGTTGTGGTAATTGTCCTGTCTTATCCAATATACCAGCTATTCAAGCACTGAAAGGTTGATGCCTCCTGTCAGCTGACCATAATTTCAATCACCTCCATTGCACATATATGTTTTATTTGCATCACACCTGTGCCACCACAGACCAGGAGAGACCAATTAAGCTATGATTAGCACATATGCCACCTAAATCTGACAAAGGACTGTTCTCAGTGAAATCAAAGAACTGTGTTAGGGAAAGCCAGATGATCACTTAGGTGCGAGAGGGTAGTACTGATGACATTGAGGATATGAGACATACAGAAATAAATCTAAAAGAAATCAGACTTGTTAGTTATGTTATCTATTGCTATTCATAGATGAAGAAATTTGATGGCACATGTTCAGACAAAGGAGAAAAATCCTTGCTAGTAAATAAAGTGGCGAAGGAAGAGGATCATGTAGTTTCACTTATACAGGTACAACTGAGGGGTCATCTGGACATTAGCATCTGGATACAACATTACCTGGACTACAAAAAGGCCAAACACAAATACACGCAAGGTTCTTATCCTGACTGATACATTGTCCCAACTCACCTCCCCTGCTGTATCAGTTAGGGAATTGCTATTTGCTCTTAAAAATACAACTGTTACATCCAGTGAAAGGTTCCTGCTGATTAGGCCCCTCTCACCCATATGGAGATTTAGAGAACCACGGTTCTTCCATCTTCCATCTTGTGACTCCATCATCTCCTAGGCCTCTGGAATCTCCTGTATTCAGACATACAGAAGAAAGGAGATTAACAGATATATTGGCATCTTAAAACTCTGACCCAGGAAATAATACTTTTGCACTTTTGCCAAAATGATAACAAGCCATAACTGTATGCAAGGAGGACTAGGAAATGTAATCCCCTAGGTGGGAAATTTCCTCCCAAGGTTGATCCTGTACCATGCAAAGCACAACACTAAATTTTGGTGGAGAGATCTTCTCTCCTATAATCACAGATTCTCTCATGTAAACGGTTCTACTTAAGAGCTGTTCTTAGATCCCAATTATTTCAACTTATACTTCATCATTGACTAGAAGTGTTACATCTTCCTGCTTTCTCATCATCATTAATATTATGTAGTATCATGCTGTATGTGTTTTTTCAAGATATTGGAGCTTATCCAACCAGATAATAAAGATATCTCACTGGTGTACTATTAGGTCCAGGTGTACTCTTAGGACCAGGAATATTTCCTTTCTCATGAAGAAAGAGAAACAACTGATTTGTCTTCACGTTTTTGGTTACTGCAGCTTTATATAGTATGATGACAGACTGGTTAAAGTATCTAAATTTGCCTCAGGAACTTGGATGATCATATGAGTCCAAACCAACTCTGCCATCAACATCAAGAGGGGGTTCACACTCACACCAAAATCAAGGTTACAACTCTTGTCTATGTTAACTGTGGGGGGTGGACAGGTGTGGATGATACTCAGAGACTGTGGTCCAAGATGATATGTGAGATGGCATGTGAGAAAAGAAAGAGATGGACTGAGAATGCCTTACTCAGCATATCACTTAAAAATCTCAAACTCCTGGGGCACCTGGGTGGCATCTGACTCTCGATTTCAGCTCAGGTCATGACGTCAAGGTCTTCACATCGAGCCCCAGGTCAGGCTCTGAGTTCAGTGCAGAATCTCCTTGTCTCTTTCCCTCTAGTCCTCACTCCCCACCTCGTGCAATCACTCTCTCCCTTTCTCTCTCTCTCCCAAATAAATAAATAAATAAAATATTTGAAAAAAAAAAAAAACTCAAACATTTGCTTGGCTTACATTTCTTATTCAAAGTCAGTCTCTTATATCACCTTTATGAGTGATGGAGCATCCAGGGATGGCTAGACTTTGAGGAAAAAAGACCACAGACTGATAAATGTAAAAACAAATCCCAAAACTTGTCATTCATAGGCATGACACTGAAGAAAGCTAGGAAATGTTCACAGACTAGGTGCTAAGAACCACCACTTCCCAGTTTATTAACACACTGTAATGTCAGTGTCCCTTTTGTCCCTGAGTATAGCTAAGATGACCACCAAGATGTGTCTTGTGGACAGCAGGCTGAAGTCACTTGAACAGGGAAGATGAGACCATGTGACATTCAGCACAGGGGGGAGAAGGCAGATCTTGCAATCATAAGTTATTACAACTTAAAAAAATATATTTAAAAAGAGTATTCTGATAACATTTGTTTTGGTGAGATAATATTTGTGCCATAAAGGACAGACTCTCTGAGCTGCAGCTTTTGTCTGGGGTAGTAAATCATAAAGGATCTCTGAGCTTAGATTTTTAACTTCTAAAATGCATGATGTAAAGTTCTGTTGATTATAGAGAATCTGATTTTCTAGTCAGCATCCACCAAAAGCAGCAACAGAAAATGCCTCTCTAGCACAGTTCTGCTGACTTATGATCCCTACTTCGCCGACTCTCATCTGCTTCTAGGCACAGCTGTTTCCAAATGGAACAGCACTTTATGCAAATAGTGCCAGCCTGGCCTCAGAGCAAGAAAACCCAGAGAATAGGAGTTGGGGAAATCAGGATTTTATAGCTGGAGCCAAGAACTTGGACCATCACCTGCGACTTCAGATACCTGTGATCTTCCATGGCTTGCTCTTTGCTGAAATGCACCGCCTGAAGCAGATCTTAGAGCGCTGTTATGGCAACCCAGTTCTCTGGGTCCTTGCAAACTTCTCTGAGCCTGCCAAGGAGATGAGCCAATCGAAGGATAATGAAGAAGGCTGTGGCATGCACAGCACCTCCTCTATCTTTGCTCAAGCTCATGGAGAAAACTGCACCCAAGTGGATAATTACAAGATTAGAATCCATGGGAGTTTTTGTTTTTCTATAGAGTTCAACAGTGCATAGTTTCTATTAAAAAACAACAACAACTAAACTAAACCCAATGAATCCACTCTGTAGGATACTTGGAAGGGAGTGGAATGTCAGAGCCAACAAAATATGAGTCATCAACAAGAGTAGTCACTTCAACCTTTGGAAAATTAGGAGAAAAAGATCCCTTAAAGAGCAACACTCCCTTTAGGACCCAACAGAATGTTTCACAGTCCTCAACCTCCTCCACTCAGCCCCTGCCTGCTGGCTCCAAACTGCCATAATCCTACATCTTCCAAGACTTCCTAAGGACAGGATTTGATCCATAAGGCAAAATATAAATTGTAGTGTTTAAAAGCAAAGGCTTTGGAATAAGTGTGCCTTGTTCCATAACATGGCTTCACTACTTACTGTGTGATTGTCAGTGAGTAATCTAATTTCTATTAAGCCTAATTCATACATGGGAGAAAAGGAGCTAAAGATATACATATTTTAAAGTTAACAGTAGTTATCTCTGGATAGAGGGATTGAGCATTAAATTAGTTTTATTTAGGGGCCCCTGGGTGGCTCAGTCCATTAAGGGTCTGCCTCCGACTCAGGTCATAATCCCAAGATCCTGGGAACAAGCCCCGCATCAGGCTCCCTACTCAGCGGGAGGCCTGCCTCTCCCTCTTCCACTCCCTCTGCTTGTGTTCCCTCTCTCACTGTCTCTCTCTCTGTCAGATAAATAAATAAATCTTTAAAAAAATGTTTTATCTGCATTTTCTAAAAAGGTTTATAATTGAGTATATATTTTTTGTAATAAGAAAAGCAAACGTGTTATAGAATAATAAAGTTAACTAAGGAAATTAGATCTTTAGTGAAGTAATAGTTTTAATAGAGCAATTCTTGATGAATCCATACAGTCAGATTCCAACTTTCTTCCCCTGAATGCTATTAAAAATGCCAAAAGTCAATTCAAAAATCAGTTGATGGGCTTAACTTTAAATAAAGGCAAACAAAGCCATAGCACCAAAGTAATAAATTAAAATACAAAGCCCCTCCCCCCATCTCCCACTTGGTCATTTGATTCCATTCCTCCTGGCTTTAGCTGGCATTGTAACTGACTCTGCTGATACTCCCATGATGCCTCCTGTTCCAGGCTCTGTGCTATTTTCAAGATATATACCTCCCAGGCTTACCACAAAACTGCCCTTCCAAAAGATTCCAGCAAAATAAAACATTCTGTTGGAATATTTTTGAACAGGTTATTGAAACACAGAAAGGACATTGCTTTCAAAGTTTTAGCCTGTTCCAAGAACCCCATTGAGATTCTTGGCATGAGCCAATAGCTCTGACACAAAATTCAACTGACAGTGGCAGTCCCAGTTCATGAAAGCTGATGGAACGCAAGAGGGTGCATGGACCAACCTGATCATCAAGGAACTTCATCAAGGAAAAAAACATATGTCATAAGATTGACAATGAACTCCCAAAGAACTGAGATAACTACAATCCCATGCACACAAAAGAGGAGACCAACAGAATTACAAAATAATTCCCAAATAAGAGAATCCCTGGCAGACACAACATATCTTGTGATTGTCCGAGAGAAATTTAATTAAGGTGCTGGAAAACAACTGCATCAGTCCCTGCTTTCAAGGTGACTTCAATATATTTTGAATGATAAGCCTCGAATATCTCATTCTAAATAAAGTGAAAGATATGTCCCCAAAGACAACTCAGGTAAGCATGGGAACAATGGCAGTGTTGAATAAAACTAATACTAATACAATTAAAGAAAATGCTCCACAACCAAATGTTCCTCTGCTTTTCTGCCCCATATTGCTATAGAGCCACTCATCCTATAATCATAACTCAATTATCTACCGGGAGAGCTATTATATTCACTTGTGTTGATGAAATCCATTCCAACTACTAGTGTTTCTCAATCTAAACTCTAAATTAGGGGCACTTGGGTGGTTCAGTTGGATGGGCTTCTGACTCTTGTTTTCGGATCAGGTTATGTTCTCAGGTTCATTGGATCAAGCCCCTCAACAAGTCTGCTTCTCTCCCTCTGCCCCTCCCCCCTCTCATGTGCTTTCTCTCTCTCTCTAAAATAAATAAATCCCTTTTTTAAATTAACTCTAACTTATAAATATAAACAAGAATGCCAAAATAACAAAACTTATGAGGAAAACTAACAAATGAAAGAGACACTAGGTTGAAAGTCAAAATAACCAATCCCTATAAACAGAGTTTATAAACAATACTGAATAGAAATTTAAATACATATTAATTATCTTTAAGAGATTCAATACAATATATCAAAAGAGTTCTGTGAAAAGCAATCATCAGTCTGCAAATTAAAAATATGGTTGTTATTGAATGGAGCACTGGGGATGGTGCATAAACAATGAATCTTGAACACTGAAAAAATAAAATAAAATATAAAATAAAAACATAAAAATACAATTGTTGTTTTTCAACTAAATCAGCGAAATACCAAAATGGAGATCAACTAAAACCAAATTAACAATTGAAAATCTACCAAAGAGACAGAAATTATAAAATAAATGACAAGAGTCATAATAGAACTTAGATCTCACGTCTATCAAGATAAACCTTAGAAAGCCAATGCCACCATGAATTCTAGAAGAATAACAAACATGGAGAGGGAATATAATGAAAGAAATAAAAGTCAATTTTCCTTGACCTAAGGAAATTTTCCATAGGACATGGCCCACTATGGAAAAGACAGTAATACCCATTCTCCTTGTCTTCTTTTAATAGAACCTCTGAGAATTTTGGCTAATCACAGAAGGCCTGATGAAATAATTTTTCACCCTGTCTTGTAAATCAGTCTTGTAACAAAATTCTAACCAATAAGATGTGGACTAAAGTGATATATGCAATTGTAAGTCATTCTCTTAAAGAAAAGAAGAATGCCACTTTGCCACCCCTTTATCTATTGGCTGAAATACAAATGTGAGGGACATGGATGTTTTGGACCAAAGATCTACCAAAAATAGTCATGCCCATTTGTTTACTTATTGTCAACAGACACTTTTTCAGTTCAGTGGTAGCGCTGCAAGGTTGCAATAGAAGCCTCATGGGCAATAAAGTCTAAAGTACTTACTATCTGTCCAGTTATAGAAAAATTTTGCCAATACCTGGTTAAAATTCAAAGATTGAAAACATATATGTTGGGAAAGGACAAGAAGTAACTAGAATGCTCAGACATTGCCAGTTGGATTGTAAAGTATTACAAGCACTTTCTAATACTGTTAGAATGCAGTGTTAATAGAGTTAAATAGACAGCTACCTTATTATACAGCAATTCCACATCTCTGTATATTCTCAAGATAAAAGAGAATATATATATCCACAAAAGACATGTTCAAGACACCTCAGAGCAGTTTTATTCACTATAATCAAGAGGGGATAAACCAACTGTAATATATTCATGCAATGAAAAACTACATAGCAATAAAAAGGAAGAAATTACTGCTACACCAATGACATAAATGGAACCCAAAACATATTGATGAGTAGAGGACAGACACCAAACAGAATTTACTATCTGATTTAACTTATATGAAGTTCAAGAAAAGGAAAAAATAATGTATAAGACTAGAAATCACAATGGTCGATATCTGCAGATGGTGTGTATTGACTGGGAAGGGCATGAGGAAGGCTTTGGGGATGTATGTTAAGAAGCTCTATAAGTTGAGCCTTGTAGTGATTACAGCCATCTACACTTGCAAAAATTCGGCAAGCTATGCACTTAAAATTTGTGTACTTTACTGCATATATGTTATAACTGAATAAAAACAAAATTTAAAAAGCTGAGGTAAACAAGAAAGAATCCATGTACCTCATACTTAATACGAGAGTTACTGCTGATGAATTTTTGTCAAAGCCACAGACCAAAGCAGCAGATTGAATACATTTCCTGAAAATGTAGACTTAAAAACATAACAGGCTAGAGTAAGTGATGAGCACTTCTAAATCATGAATAAAAATAAATCCACCATGGCAATATTCAACACATATTACAATGTTTACTGAAAAGAATAAGACATGAAAAATGCACACAGAATGAGTCCATTCATGTAACATTTAAGAACAAAGAGATTTAAAGCATGGACATCAGGAACGCATGCTTAGGTGGTAAAGACATAGGAAAACAGGGAAAGTGTCTGTCCTCTACTCATCAGTATGTATCATCATCAGTATGCTTTGGGTTCCATTTGTGTCATTGGTGTAGCAGTAATTTCTTCCTTTTTATTGCTATGTAGTTTTTCATTGCATGAGTATATCAGTTTGTCTATCCATGCTTATTAATTCAGGAGAGTAATTACCTTAGGCAGTAATAAAACAGAACTTCCCTGTGATAAGGAGGTGGTAGAAGAGAGAGGCTTCTGGCATGCTGGTAATGTTATTTCTCGAGCTACATGATAATGACACCAATGTTCATGTTACTACTATGTTAAACTGTACATGTGTTTAATCACATCTCTCAATGTATGCTCTATTTCACATAATCAAAGGGTTTAAAACCAAGTAAAGATAAAGAGGATTTGAAAAACAAAAAGGTTATTCACTACTACATACATGTTCTTTCTTATATGTAAGTATGATTATTATATTCATGGGCACAGTATTAAGGTTATAAATACCTATGAATTATATAATATACATCTTATATACATGTATATGTGTGTGTGTGTGTATATATGAAACATAGGAGATGCAATGTATTCAAATGCCTATAGAACCTGTTTTCAAAAATCCATCATATACTCGACCAGGGATGATTTCACCTTTGCTGTGATTAGTGATAACTTTGAGTTTCCCATGCTTTCAGTTTTCAAGATGAAGTTCATATGTGTGTGTATTTATACTGTCATTATTGTATGGTAAGGGTTGGGAAGACAACGCAGCTTTTGGTTCATATGTTGCCAGGCACAAGGAATTACATCCATTCACCCTTGACATTGGACAGCACATTACTCTGAAAGTCTGGACTTTGACCTGGATTCAGTAAGTGAAGGGAACTCTGGATTGTCTTTCTTAGGGAAAGTATGAGAAGAAAGTTGCCCTGAAATATTTGGTAGCCAGAGGATGAAGTAGGGCCAAGATGGCTAGCAGATCACCAAAAATTTGTGTTACACTCCCCCCCATAGGCTGGAGTTATCTCAGAGAACTGGCAGGTTAGCCAGAGACTACATTTCCCAGTTCCTCTTACCCTTAGTGGTAGCTCTAGTCAATTAAACGTGAACAGAAATGGATCACCATAACTTCCAGACCTGACACATAGAGATCCCCACAGAGTACTCTGTCCATATTCTTTTCACTTCTCAGATGGCTGGAATGGAGGTGATCCCTCAGGGTGACCTTAAAAAACTATTTGTTGAAGAGAACAAAGCTCCCAATAGCCGAGGTCCCTGAATAACTGCATGGATGCAAGTGACCCCCTCTGAACTTTTCACCCACACTGTACTCTCAGGTGAGAAAGGATGGACTTCCATAGTATCAGAGCCATCGTTCATTTTGGGTCTATTTGTTAGCATAGTTAGGCTACACTAATTAATGCAGGGAACTGTAATGGTACTTACCCCACAGTGCGGTTGTAGAGCTTACAGGAAATCACGAAAAAAGAAACTTAGCACAGTGCCTCACACATCGTAAGTACTGTGTGTGTGTTAGCTTAGTAAGTACCCAGGAAATTATGACAAGGACTTTGGAGTCTTCAAAATGATTAAGTTTCAGGAGATGAGCTATTGAAAATAAAGGAAAGTGATTGATGACAGTCTACTCATTCCATTTCTTCTAGTTAATAACTCCTTCCTCCAAAGAATCCTCTGGGTTTGGGCATATGAGTAGCACAGTAGGCAACCCAAGCACATTTGAGCAATAAAGTTGTGGAACAAGCTCAATATGCTAACCATCAGGGACAATGAGGAACCAGCTGGAGGCTCTGAGATGAATCCCTAACATGAGTGAACAGAAAGAAGGGACTCAAATGTACATATATGTGCAAAGGTAAGGTTGTTTCCTGCATTTTCCTTTCCTGCTTGCAGCAAGTACATGGGTGTGTACACATGTGCGTGCACACACACACACACTGACACACAGATAGATTGCTGCACTGCAAAGAGTATTGGTGATTTTATTGATGGGTCTCTCAAACCATCACTAAAACAAAAATAAGCTGTTCACTTCACAGCTGGAGTCAAGTGGAGTGATGACAGTTATCTCAGCCTTCTTTGATGATAAATGAGCCTTCCCTTGCTTACTCGGGTCCTTGACCCAAATTCACAGTTATTCCAGTGACCCAGGCAGACCTTTGAGAAGAAAAAAAGCCACATTCACAAATGCCTAATGAAGCTTGTCTCAACTATTACTATTGTGCCCTGTCTTTCTAACTATAATTGATTTGCTAAGGTAGATTTTTTTTTTTATAATCAGGCTAGCAGACAAAAATACCTAATATAAATAAAACACATCTCTCTCTCTTTCTCTGTCTCTCTTTCACATTTTACCAGCCCTACTACCCCATGTTTATTTTAAACTTTCAGTGAGACTTCACATTCTCCTCTTCTATCTTGGAAATAAGCAAATAAGTGTCTGGCTTTTAAAAGGTCTTTGGTAAAAGAATTTTAGAATCACGTAAAGAAGACTTCATCCTGTTAACAATCTTTGTCATAAAGCACAAATTTTGGTAGATTGAGTGACTGTCTAGAATCCTCTCTGAAAATGGTTTGGAAACCACATCAGAGCTTAGTAGGAGAAAATGCTATGATCAAGTAGCAATGCCTACACAGACAGAGTATGGCAGCATGTGAGAATATATTCCATGTATTTATCTTCCCTAGGAGTTAAAGGAATAATATATAGAAAAGTTCCAGAAAGCAAGATACCTAGCCTATTATGTAGATACAGATATAGCTATAGGTAACTGATACAGATAAGAAACAGATATACAGATACTTAAAATCTGAATCCTTTGAGGAAGATAATACAACCACATTTCAAAGCACATCCCCTGAAACTGCTTATACTTGTTGGTTGTTTCCCACAACCATCTTCTTTAAACTCCTTGTGCTGTAAGACACAGGGATAAAATTAAACAACTTACTCAGGGAAAAAGGGAAAAAGAGCTCTGAGAAGTAAGGGCCCGAGATTTCTAGTTCCTTTCAAGATCCAAACTCCCTGAGAGATCCTCGAGCCTGAGATTCTCCTGGAAGCCATGTGCTTTGTGGTTGCCTGGATGTCTTTCTTCAACAATGGGAGGGTGTATGTTAACAGCCTGTAGTAACAAGACTCCATTATTGCCAGAACATAACATCTCAAAAGGACTCCCAGCTACCCAGAGGTTGCAGAGAGTTCCATTTAGCACCATCTTTGTGAGGCGTGAACACCTGACACAGGATGAAAGTGGAGGAGCCGGCCCTGGGGAGGAAGGGCTTTTTCCCTTTCAAGTTTCTGAACTCTTCTAGGTCTGTGGAGGTCCAAACCACAGAACCAAGGAAACTCAAAAGGAAAGCAACAAAAGGAGCTACAAATCAAAAGCACCCTCTCCGATGTATAGCTCCTGCTGTTCTGCTTTCATTACACACCAGCATCATCTGAATGGATAGCAGCACCTCAGCATCCTCGTACAAAGTCAACACACTGTATTGAGGAGTGTGTATAACTTGCAAAGGAGCAGACTGGCTGCTGGCTAAATTCTTCAGTCCTTTTCAGTCTCCCTCTGAGCTTTTTTTCTCTGTGGGGCTGGAAGCCAGGGAGTTTTCTTTGTCCAGTGACTATTAGGTTCCTTTGGGATCTTAGGAATACCATAGACCCAATCACCACCTCCACCCATCCCCATATGACCATGTTCTCCCTATAATTGGGACCTTTCTTTGCCCACCTAGCACACACATCCTCTTCTTTCCTCTGGGTCTCACTCTACCTCTAATTCTTTAAAGGTATTTATGTTAACCAAAGCTCTCTGGGTTGTAGGAAACAAACTTACTTCAAACTAATGAAAAGGAACTTCCAGTCATCATGTAACTAAATTAGCTCACAAAAATAAAGCAAGATCCAGGTTTTCCAGGGTCCAGACCTTGAATAATAGAGAAAGAGTGTCTCTTCAATTTCAAATGCAAAATTAGGTATGAAAGTGAGTATCAAAAAAGAGAAATCACAGCAAACTGCAAAATTTTAAATGCTGAGAAATGTCACAAACATGACAAAACCCAGAATAATATCCTAATGTTTTTGTTAATTAACTGGTTGATAACACTTCTGTAATAACTTTGTCCTCCTTTTATCTGCTTGCTCTTTGATCACCTCTCTATATGACAATATTTTTTACTATAACTTTGAAAGAAGTAAAAAGGTAGTTCAAATCTTTCTTCTAGCATCGTGATCAAAATTCATTACTGAATGCAGTGTCACACACAGGCATACTTCTGTCTGTCTTGACTCCTTTAAGACAGAAACTCTGACAAATTACAGTTTGCATGATTCACAAAAGGAAAGATAGATAGATAGATAGATAGATAGATAGATAGATAGATAGATAGATAGATAGATGCATTTAAATTGTCTAAATTACTGAATCGAACATATTCTTCAACACTTCAATTTTGATTTAACATCAATAAGAACTGGATCCTTCACTTATTATTTTCTATTTCTGATTACTAAAATGTATACAATTCTTTCAAGTCTTCTTTCTCCACTCCCCACATACATTGGATGCTAAGAGCTATCCAATATGTTCCTGTAATAACCAGATCACACTTTCCCTACAGGAACCTATGAACTGAGGGGAAAGGAAAGGGGGTGCAGAGTGGAAGCAGAGAGAGCAACATTGAGGCTCTTGAAACCATCTATGCAGTAGATGAGTGATTTAGCCTAAGGCAGTGGTGGTAGAGACAGTAAGTGATCAGACTCAGACTTACTTTGACAGTAGAGCCAGTATGATTTACCACTTTGATATGGGAGACAAGAAAATGAAGTTCACAGGCATCTGGCAGGCTCAGTCAGTGGAGAATGTGAATTTATCCCAGGGTTGTGAGTCAGGGCCACACATTGGATGGAGAGATTACTTAAAAATAAAATCTCCAATGGGTCACCAGGGTAGCACAGTCTGTTGGGCAACCACTCTTAGCTTTGGCTTAGGTCAGGATCTCAAAGTCCCGGTGGAGCCCCATGGCAGGCACCATGCTCAGCACACAGCTTGCTCGGAATTCTCTCTCTCCCTCTCCGTCTGCTCCTCCCTCTGCTTATGTAAACTCTCAAATAAATAAATTAATAAAATCTTTTTTATAAATAAATAAATAAATAATAGATAAAATCTTCAAGAAAAGAAAAGAAAATGAAGTTTAAGATAATGCCAAGTAGATAACATGACCACTTCCACACAGGATTATTCTGAGCACTAACTGAATGAAGGCTTATAACCATGCCTAGCATGATGCATGGAACAAAACTGGTGCTCAATAAGCATTAGTTAAATCTGAAAATTGTTTATATTACTTAAAAAAATTGTGAGGAGAATAAATTGTACAGCAGGCCCTATATCATTAGTAACTTGACTATTAATGATAACAGCAAGGATATCTAAAAATTTCTCTAACTGGCTCCTGCAAATCTGCTGAAGACAAGATAGGAAGGATAACAACCCACACAAATATTTAAAATAAGATATGGCCCAAAAAATCATGGAGAGCACAATCCTAGGTAAACACAACTCACACAAAAGAAGATATCTAGGGTGGTCACTTCAATGCAAATGAGGTCCTACTGAAGTCTAATTCTGACAAAACATGCTGGGGATTTTGGATTACCAACCACAATGACAACCCTCAGCCCTACACCTTTTGTAATTCCTATTGGCTATTCAACTTTGAAATTATACCCTTGTAGGCTATAATTTTTAATTTGAGAAATTATTTTTTATCACTTTATTATATTTTTATTATTTTTTAAGTAGACTCCATGCCATACATGGGACTTGAACTTACAACCCTGAGATTAAGAGTTGCATGAGCCAGTCAGGAGCCCCTAATTTGAGAAATTCTTATTTCATATCCATACATTAAATGAAACATTAATGGGGTACCTGGGGGCATCTGGGTGGCTCAGTGCATTAGGCATCTGCCTTCTGCTCAGATCATGATCTCAGGGTCCTGGATTGAGTCCAGCACCAGGCTCCCTGAACAGTGGAGAGTCTGCTTCTCCATCTCCCCCTGCTCCTTCCCCCTATTCATATTCTCTCTCTCTCTCTCTCAAATAATATGTAAAATAAAAATAAATAAAAATAAAAAACAGGGGGCATCTGGGTAGCTCAGTCAGTTAAGCATCTGACTTATCTGAGCTTAGGTCATGATCTCAGTGTTGTGAGTCAAGCTCCACATTGAGCCCCACATCAGGCTCAGCCCTGACATGGAGCCTGCTTAAGATTCTTTCTCCCTCTCCACTTCCTCATTGCCTCCTCTAAAAAAAACTAACAAATAATGAAACATTAATATTTGCACCATTATCATTTCACCATTTACTTAAATTTGCACAATATAAGGTCTTATACAAAAAATTTCAAACATGTAAAGATTTTAATATTTCCTCTTTTTTAATCTATATTTTGTAAAATTTTTACAATGGTCATATGCTACTTTTTTTTAAAAAGATTTACTTTATTTATTTGACAGAGAGAAACACAGCTAGAGAGGGAACACAAGCAGGTGGAGTGAGAGAGGGAGAAGCAGGCTTCCCGCCGAGCAGGGAGCCCGATGCAGGGCTTAAACCCAGATCTCCAGGATCGGGACCTGAGCTGAAGGCAGTTGCTTAACCAACTGAGCCACCCAGGCGCCCCTATCATATGCTACTTTGAGGTAAGAAGAAAGTAAATATTTTTAAAGCATTAAGGGGAAAAAGGCTAAGAAAAACTCAAGTGGAAATATTACTTGCTAGTATCTCAATAATAATAGCCTCTTAGAAAATATAAATAAAGTTGAACCTAAAACTCTACTTAACCAGAGTAATTGTGATAATTAAGCACTGGAACATTCTAATGGTACAGTTTAATATTTTTTTAGTTATGTGTAAATAAACATCAACTTTGGTCCCTATAATTCTTCTCTTTTCTACTTCTTTCCCCCAAGAATACAGCACAATTTTTCAAGAATTTCCAATATGCCAGGCACCTGAGTCACTCAGTCTTTAAATGTCTGTCTTCGGTTCTGGTCATGATCCTAGGGTCCTGGGATCAAGCCCTGCATTGGGCTCCCTGCTCAGCGGGAAGCCTGCTTCTCCCTCTTTCACTCCCCCTGCTTGTGTTCCATCTCTGTGTTGCTTTCTGTCAAATATATAAATACGATCTTAAAAAAAGAAAAGAATCTCCAATATACCATATGCAAGGCTTTGTAATAGCATGTAGAACACTGGGCTTAAGGAAATCTTTGCTGTTCTTTCTCCAGCTCTTTTAGGTGTAGGGTTAGGTATATACTTGAGACCTTCCTTGTTTCTTGAGAAAAGCTTGTGTTGCCATATACTTTCCTTTCAGACTGCTTTTGCTGTGTCCCAAAGATTTTGAACAGTTGTGTTTTCATTTTAATTTGTTTCCATGAATTTTTGTTAATTCTTCTTTAATTTCCTGGTTGACCCATTCATTCTTTAGTAAGATGCTTTTTAGCCTCCATGTATTTGGTTCTTTCCAACTTTCCTCTTGTGGTTAAGTTCTAGTTTCAAAGCATTGTGGTCTGAAAATATGCAGGGAATGATCCCAATATTTTGGTACCAGTTGAGACCTGATTCGTGACCCAGGATGTGATCTATTCTGGAGAATGTTCCATGTGAACTAGAAAAGAATGTGTACTCTGTTGCTTTGGGATGGAATGTTCTGAATATATCTGTCATGCCCATCTGGTTCAGTGTGTCATTTAAAGCCTTTATATCCTTGCTGATCTTTTGCTTAAATGATCTGTCCATTTCAGGGAGGGGGGTGTTAAAGTCCCCTACTATTATTGTATTATTGTATATGTGTTTCTTTAATCTAGTTGTTAATTGGTTTATATAATTGTCTGCTCCCTTGTTAGGGACATAGATATTTAAAATTGTTAGATCTTCTTATTGGACAGAACTTTAAGTATGATATAGTGTCAGCTTAGGGAAATCTTTTATTTTTAAGATTTTATTTTTATTTATTTCACAGAGAGCGATCACAAGTAGGCAGAGAGGCAGGCAGAGAGAACGGAGGAAACAGGCTCCCTGCTGATCAGAGAGCCCGATGTGGGCCTCAATCCCAGAACCCTGAGATCATGACCTGAGCCGAAAGCAGAGGCTTTAACCCACTGAGCCACCCAGGCGCCCCACCCAGCTTAAGGAAATCTTAAAGGGCTTTTACTCTGGTAGGAGAAATTTATATCAGTATTCACTACGAAATAAGGAAATTTCCTTAAAGAATATAACAAATATTGTAGGTTGGCTGATGCAATACTTATTCAAATTCCCTTTTTTTCTTCTGCTACAGAGATACAAACCCAGCTTTTTAGAGGCCCCTGCAACTAAAGGTACCCATGTGACACATTTATGACCAACAAGAAATAAGTGAATGTCTCCTGGAAATTTCCTGGAGATACTACCCCTGTCTTCTAGTTCCTGTCTGGAATGCAAACAATGGTTACAGTGGCAGCAGCCACCTTGGAACCTAAGAGAAAAAAGTAAAAGAATCACAGAGACTTTGATTCTTACATCCTCACACCACTGATCTAATACCAAACATCACAAACCTTCAGAAAGAAGTCTTTATATATTTATGCCTATTATCAAGCTTTCTGCTACAGAAAAAGACAAGTCCTAATGGGCCTGTAGCCCACTTCCTAAACTAACTTAAGGCCTTTAGCTAAATCTCTACTACTTTATGTTCCTAAATTAGCCACTTTCTCCTGATACCAACATTTAGGAAAATACTAATCACCTCTGGTTCTGAAAAATTAAAATTATTTAACAGGGAAAAAAGGATCATACTAAGCTTCTTAGACCCAATGCTACAATTACTGTATCATGCATTTTTAGAACAGGGAAATATAAAAGAGGCAAAAGAAATAAGGCCACAAACCTAAGGAATTTCATAAACAGTAATTAGGTGAAGAGTCAACAGTCTTCACATTGTATAAGCCCCGTGTTGTTCACAAACCTGTGCAACCAACCAGTTTTGCCATAATAGAGGTAACTGAGCACTGGAATGTGAAAAGGCCACTAATTCTTAACTTAGAGATTTTTTTCATCTAGTCTATGACCAGAAGAGTATCTGCACCCCCAAAACAAGAATAGCACAGGAAAGATCAAGCCCATGAAAAGGTAATGGGCAGAAGACAATCTCACCAAGATTACATTCCATGAAACAGAATTGGCAACATCTGCTCAATCTACTGTAGATAAACAGTGAACTATTTTCCATCTCATTAACTAAGAGGATGAGATATTAAGTAAACCCCAAGGGCCTCATACTTTTTTATCATGTTTAAGGTTTAGCCCAGACTTGCTGCATTAGCTAATCCTTGTAATGGTTTACAATCTAAAATTCTACACAATTTCTCTGTCTTTCTCTCTCTGTCTCTCAGACACACACACACACACACACACACACACACACACACACACACAAATTCCCAAATGGCTTCAAAGCAAAAGTTCCTGCTTAATCTGACTGTCTAATTACTAGTCACTTAGTTTAAATTATTAACCATGTCTTCAACTGTGATATATGATACCTGTAGGTCTCCAAACAGGATCCTAATAGAATTATCTAATTCTATTAAACTGCAAACAACTGCCCATTAAATATTTATCAGCCAGCTTGCATTCATTGAAGATAGATTGGAGTGTCAGCAAACCTCTGGGTTCCCTCTTCCCAGAACTTTGTCACACAGAAGGTTCGGCCAAACTGGCTCATCAGAATCATGCCTATTGATCAACTGCCAATTACCTATTTAATCAAAATCAATGGGAAAATATAAAGTTTAGAAGAACTTACAAGGTATGGTATGGATCTTTTTTTAATACTTGGTTAAATAAGTAAATTGGTTAAAATCTAGCTAACTTGATTGTAAACATTTAAAGTTTATTTTACCATGGGGAAAACTGCTAGCAGTTAAATAATTAGATTTTCTTTTTCAGGCTGGTGAATTGTATTTTTAATAAAGGAGTTGAGGAACAGTCAATTTTAACTACCCAGGAGAGATGCTCTTTGATGCCATGCTTTCAGGCTAAAATGTCTTCTTTCTTAAAGCTATATGAAAGATAACCTGACACCTTTGGCAGACAGCACTCCCTCAGATGGTAAGCATGTGGGCAGTTTTAGACAATTAGATTATGCAAGATGGCAAGTGTTCATTCACTAAAAATGCAAGAACCATCTGGATTTTCCCAGAGGATCTGGAAAAAATGAACAAGGAAAGTCACTACTCTAAACAAACCACTTTAACATGAATTGTTCAAAACCCAAACTGTAAATCAATTCTTTATAGCAAAAGGCCATCATAAAGAATAAGAAAGAAGGAGAGAAATGTCATCTGATTTTTGTTCAACTAACTTCTCAATAGTCAGAGAAAGTCAAGACAAAGAAAAACAGGAATTGCTATAACAAATAATCAGTAGTGGTATATATTTTTGCTTCCTGGTTGCTGTAATTAAGAATTTGACTTCAGACAACCACCTTACAGGTTGATTTTGAGAAAATACTACTGTCCAGAAGCAAAATAATTAGGACAGACATAAAAATCCATGTTAGGAAACTCTAGTCATTAAAAACAAAGCAATAAGGGAAAAAAATAAATTGTGTTATCTTCACACACTGGTATAAAGTATTGCAATGCAAATGGACAGACTATAGCAACATAGAAAATGGATTAATTTTGTAGACATCATGTTGAATGGAAGAGCCAAAGCAAAAAAAAAAAAGAACAGAGTCTGTATGATTAAATTTACATAAAATTCAAAAACAGACAACATTAAGCTATGTTTTAAGCAGAATAATAGTTACATTTTGGAGTGAAGAAAGGGTAGTGATGGGGGAGAATTTTAGACTGCTTTCTATACTTGATCTATAAGCTAGTTACAGAAATCTCGTCCCTTTGAAAAAATGTTTTATGTTTTTCTTAATGTATCTTATTCTTCAACAAAAAGTTTACTTTTGAAAAGTAAAACAACAGAGTAATTTATTTGTGTCCTTAGGCAAGTCACTTATCTCTGAGTCTCCAAGTTCCCATCATGTGTAAAATAAGCAGTTGGGACAAGATAGTCTTCAGATTTCTTTAGATTTCTTCAGATTGCAAAAATGCTTTGATACCATGAAAGATCACTTGTCTCACAAGGATAAATTGGATCAATAAATCTATACTGATATCAACCTCATTTTGGCAGTCGAATATATCCCTCCTCCCCTTACCCAGTTCTTCAACCTTTAAATACTTAAAAGCAAATTTTTTGGTAGCATACGTACATAGGGAATCTTCCCTCTAGATAGGTAGGTAGATAGATATAATGAGAGAGAATTTTTTTAATAAAATAAAGCCAGACAAAAAGGAGGGATGAGGAACTGCCTCACTCTCAAAAACCTGCACCTTCATGGAGCACTGGGTGTGGGGCATAAACAAAGAATCTTGGAACACTGACAAAATAAAAAAATAAAAAAATAAAAATAAATTTTAAAAATATCTGCCCTTGAGTTTCTTTCAGCTCCTCATTCACATAGAAATATTTAATCTTTGGGCGCCTGGGTGGCTCAGTGGGTTAAAGCCTCTGCCTTCAGGTCAGGTCATGATCTCAGGGTCCTGGGATCCAGGTCTGTGTCCGGCTCTCTGCTCAACAGGGAGCCTGTTTCCTCTGTACTCTCTCTGCCTGCCTCTCTGCCTACCTGTGATCTCTCTCTCTGTCAAATAAATAAATAAAATCTTTTAAAAAAAGAAATATTTAATCTTTGAGTTATTTTATCCCAAGAGAATCTATGATTTGAAATCAGACAGGAAGGGCTTTATAGGAATGTAAAAAAAAAAAAAAATCTGCCCTAAAATATGTCTTCAGCACAACTACCTAAGCACCCAATGTTCCCACCATTAGACGATCTTCTTAGGTTGATCAGCTCTTTACCTCACAGAGAACTGGCATCTGAAGACATGACACATAGGAAACAAGCTTTGTGCACATGGAAGACAATGGTAGAGATTGAAAGCATAGTGCATCTCTAGAGAAGAGGATTTTGACATTTGGAACCAAGATGGCACTTCCTGACCAGGCCAGAACTAAAAATCAAGAGAACATTGTAAGGGAATGGGAGCCAGGTATCCTCCCACTACTCATTCCCCAACTAACACCAACTTATTCCTGATTCTCCTCATGTTTACACACACACACACACACACACACACACACACACACACACACACATACACACACACACCCTTTTGAATTTCACCACACAATAAGAAAATAAAATTCCATGAATGGCCTCCTTTCCCTAAGTCAAACAAATACACTGTTTACTTTCTAAACTATTCATTACATATAGACATCTATAGGAGGACTGTTCAAAAGTACCCTTCACTCACTGTAGAAACCAAGCATAGATCTCTCTGCTCATGGAGCTCTATAAGGAAATATTGGAGATTCATTGAGGAATGAGCAAATGTTACCAATTCATAACCAAAATAATGGGCAAGAAAAAAAACCTAAATCCCTCATGTATGAAATATTATAACTCTTAAATTCCCTAGTAGTGTGTCTCTTAAAAGGACAAAATAAAGTACAAATCATGAATTGTTCTTGGAGGAATATTCCTAGATCACATTGTCAGGAAACAGATAATATGTCATTTCTCCTTAGTTCTCAGGGAGAATAGAAGTGTCTAGAAAATATGCAATGAGCAAGTTACCTGCTGCTATCTTTTACAAATTTTAAACAAAGACCAAAAGCAGTTTGGTTGATTTTTCTTAATAAGGCACATGCATCTCCAGAAAACACACCCTCACCAGGCAAAACCTGCCTCTAAATGTCTTTTCATGCCTTTCTACCAAGGTTTTGCTCTCTCCCTTAGAGGCAAAGGGCTCTGCTATACAACTGGGAAGAGGATAGGGCAGAATTACATTTTTTTTCTTTTTTTTTTATTGGTACTTAATTTTTTTCCCAGTGTTCCAAGATTCATTCCGCATTCCCTACACCCAGTGCTCTATGCAATAGGTGCCCTCAGTACCCATCACCAAGCTCCCCCATCCCCCCACCCCCCTCCCTCCAAGTCCCTCAGTTTGTTTCTGTGTCCAAAGTCTCTGTTGTTTCGTTTCTCTCCCTGGATTACCCTACTTCCCACTTACTTTCCTTCTCCTACTGTCCTCTACATTACCCCTTATGCACCGCAAATAAGTGAATTACATTTTGAAGGCAGTAGTTTAGGTGTCAGTCTGCTTCTCCAAACTGTAAAAACATAGCAATTGTGCAAATACTACTTAACTCATAAAAAATGCCCTGACCTCAGCCCAGCATAGAAAGGTGCTATGGTAAAATGGGCTTTTCCATCCCTACAAGGTAGGGGCAAGTTGGGAGAGAGACAAGAACACAAACAAGGAAGTATGAGAGCAGAACTAGAGCTGTGACCACGTTAAAGAATCAATTCCTAGGGGCGCCTGGGTGGCTCAGTTGGTTAAGAGACTGCCTTCGGCTCAGGTCATGATCTTGGAGTCCCAGGATCAAGCCCCACATCAGGCTCCCTGCTCAGCGGGAAGCCTGCTTCTCGCTGCTTATGTTCCCTCTCTAGCTGTGTTTCTCTCTGTCAAATAAATAAATAAAATATTAAAAAGAAGAAGAAGAATTAGAATTAGAATTAGAATTAGAAGAAGAAGAAGAAGAAGAAGAAGAAGAAGAAGAAGAAGAAGAAGAAGAAGACTCAATCTCTAAAGAATTTAGAGCTGCGCAGATGCTGAGGCTCACCAAGGTACTACTCCTGTGGCCAACCTTGAGGACTACTGTGCCTGAGACTGCCAGGTTAAAGACTACACTTCTCCACTTTCCTTAAAGTTAGACGTGGAAAGGGTGCCTGGGTCCTCAGTGGGTTAAGCCTGTACCTTCGGCTCGGTCATGATCTCGGGGTCCTGAGATGGAGGCCCACATCGGGCTCTCTGCTCAGCGGGGAGCCTGCTTCCTCCTCTCTCTCTGCCTGCCTCTCTGCCTACTTGTGATCTCTCTTTCTGACAAGTGAATAGATAAAATCTTTGAAAAAAAAAGTTAGACATGGCACATAACCAGGTACTAGCTAATGGGAAATATGAATAAAAGTGACTTGCGCAACTTTCTGGTCACATCCTTTAAAAATAAGACACATGAAGTTCTACTGTTCTTTCTTTCTTCTCATTTGCTAGAAATCAGACATAGTGAAGGCACGTGCTAAAAATGGAAGAGCTGCAGAAGGTTTTCAGAAGCTGCTGGGTCCCCACACCATGGATCCACTGTGTAAGTCCTTACACTCACTCAGCAGCCAAACCAATATCCTAAAATTCACAACCACCACCTGCTATTGATCAGCTCTTCATCATCCTCTGTCCCAGTGAAGTGATGATTATTTCTTCTCTGGAGGTTGTGCAGTGCACCTATTAGACATGGATGATCCCCCATTTTACAACCTGGCATAATGGCAATCTCACCCCATCACTACCACCAGGGATGTGGAGTTAACACATACAGAAAACTTGCAAGGTCAGGGTAGTTTGAATTAAGAGCCCTGTCCTAATCAAAGTGGGGCCATGATGAACCAATTTCAAGTCACCCACAGAACCTGGTCAGCAGTGGCTATATTACCTCTGATGACAGCTCAATGGCCTTTTTTCTCCAACCAGGAAATTTGAGGGGTGAGCCTAAGCAGGGTCACGTAAAAAGATTGCACCTGCCAAGACTGGGTGATGGAATAAATGAGTGCATGTAGAATGGAAATTAGGGGGTCAGACCTAAAATAAATTTAACAGATTGCCTCCTCTTTAAGTGCTCCTTTTAATCAGCTGATTTCATGAGACTTTGCTTTGCAGAGGAGGAGATGTGACTCATGACCATGCTTGCCAGAGACAGATGCTTGTGGGTTTTGTTGTTTTTTGTTTTTTGTTTTTTAAAATTCTATCAGACAGGGGTCTGCAAGAAATTTGGATGAAGATAAAGGCCAATGATAAACATGATTTGAGTCAAAGATTTGGGGGTAAGACATACAAAATGTTTACAGACTCACAGTTCCTAAAACTATGTTCAAAGACATGAAAATAGAAGGCAAATCAGAGTTTTACAAATAAAGGACCTTAGAGATCACCTAATTCAACTCTGTTTTCCCAAATAAACACTTAACATAGCATATAACACACAGTTGGCAATCAAATATATTTTTTTCTAGTTGTTGAGTAATGATTGCATGACAGGAAAAAACAACAGAGAAGAGTGATTCATCCAAAATTACATAAGAAATACTCAGGTAAACCAAAATGTCTCATCCCAAGCTCAACACATTTTCTATGCTGCTTTCTCTCATTATGTAGCATAGTCCTTTTCATTTTTTAAATGAACCCCAAATTCCATGCACACACTTTCCTTTTCCTAGTGTCTCTATCAGTTAGGATGATTTTAGCTGTAGGTAACAGAAGACTTAGCAAAAGTAGCTTAAGTTTGAAGAGTATTTTACTTTATAGAAACCAAGAGGTGAGTTATCCTAGGGTTGATTTTGATGGCTCATCATCATCAAGGACCTAAGAATTTTCCATCTTTCCACTTTCCCATGCTCTTTTCTTTTTAAGATTTTATTTATTTATTTGACACAAAGAGAGAAATCAAAAGTAGGCAGAGGCAGGCAGAGAAAGAGGAGGAAGCAGGCTCCTGCTGAGCAGAGAGCCTGATGTGGGCCTCGATCTCAGGACGCTGAGATCATGACCTGAGCTGAAGGCAGAGGCTTAACCCACTGAGCCACCCAGGTGCCCCACTTTCCCATGCTCTTATGTTGCCTTTATTTGGGGTCCTATTTTCTCATGGTGGTCAAATAGTTGTAGCATTTCTTTTTATCTCTATTAAAGCACCCAAGTAAAAAACAAGTGACAAGGGTAAAAATGTCTTCCTTTTCACACCACTCTATTAATTAAAAAAAAAAAAAATGTTCCCTGGGGTGCCTGGGTGACTCAGTCGATTAAGCATCTGTCTTCAGCTCAGGTCATGATTCCAGGGTCCTGGGATCAAGCTCTGCATTGGGCTCTCTGCTCAGCTGAGAACCTGCTTCTCCCTCTCCCTCTGCTGCTTGCCCTGCCTGTGTGCTCGCTCTCTCTCTCTCTCTCTCTCTCTCTGTCAAATAAATAAATAAAATCTCTTTTTTAAAAAAGAGAAAGAAGAAGAAAGAAAGAAAAAGAAAAATTATTCCTCAAACCTATTTTTCCTTCAACATACTTTCCTTCACTACCAGAAATGGTCACATGGTCACCAATCACTGGCACAAAGAAGTGGGATAGAGATAACTGGCTTAGGCCAATCATGATTCACCTACAGGAGCTGGGCACATTCTATCCCAATCAAATGTATTCACAAGGAAGAAGAAGAGGTGACTATCCAAAGACATCTATGAGATTTTGCCACATCCACAGACTGCCTTAGCAGATCTACTCAAGACGAAGCCGGAAGGTATTATATCCCACCAATGTTAGATCCAGGAGTTTGAATTCAAATTAACAAACATCTCAATCCCTTTCTATTTATCAGTCTCTACACAGACGCTGCCACTAAAACAGAAAATGAAACTGATACTTTTCTTACCCTCAGAGACCCCTCTGAACAATGGCAGACCACTATATAGGCTATTATAATCCAAAATGAAGTGTGTTCTTATAGGGAAAGTGCCCACACATACCAATGGTCAGGGAAGGCTTCCAAGAGTAGGTGTCATCAACAGAATAAGTAGAAGCTAGCATGGAGATGTTATGGGACAAGCAGAGTATGTTCCAGATAGAAGTTTTAGCATAAGCCAAGTGCAAGAGACAAGTGAGAATGTGATGAATCTGAAGGCTGGAGGGAAAAAAAAAAATCAGTATGACTAAACCACTGAACATAAGGCAGAGAGATCAACTGAGACTAAAGACGTAATAGCTGGTATTCGAATTAGCCTATTTCAAGTTTTTGCCAGTTTGATAAAGGATTCACCATGACAGCCGTAGGTGGAGTCACAGGTGTAAAAACAATGAAAAGGCAGCAAGCACAGAGGCGACCTCCCAGGAGGAAATGGATCATGACACTGCTACTTAGTGACTAGCAATTCCCTTTGCCCATTCTCCATCTAGTGAGGCTATTACAGACCAGGCTGAAAATAATGGACCAGTTCAGAGAGTCAACAGCTCCCCAGCAGAAGGACTAGTGTGGGTAATGAGTGTACTTTGACAGCCCAAGGTCAGATATTTAACAATATTCCAGAGTTTAAGTATGATACACTGAGCGCTGTTTTAGCTCCTAACTTGAAAGGCTCACAGCTGCTAATATTTACAGAAATAGGAAGCAATTACAGTTCGCTGCCACAGGAGGAACTTAAATAATTTAAGACTCATAATGCCTCTGATTCTTTTCAAGCCATCTTTTCTCCAGAACCAGCTGCTTCTAGCTCTCAGAAAGCCCTCTGTTCAGAAGGCAGAGTCGCCCTGATGCACAGCACTGCTTTTGCTCAACCAAAAACTCAAGCACATAGCTTTTTGGCATCCACAACATTTCTCCCACATTTGTACTTCATCTCTGGAAAGGGCCCCTTTTCTCACCAGCAATGAAACCCCACAGCCATCTGCCCGGTCTAATCTGGGTAAACTGGCATGAGCAGAGAGAACCATAATGTAATTCCACAAATTAAGTTAATTTATTTCAGTAGCCATTTTCATGACATGGATGTGGTAGGACAAGAATAGCAAAGAAAGGGGAATGGGGGAGAAATTGAGCATGTTCAATGCCAAACAGAATAAAGTCAAATTTCAAGTGCCTAGAGTTAACATGTGAACTAACCCCAAGAGTCTGTTCTTATGATTTCATTGTAAATTCAGCACTTTCCCCCAGGGGTCAACAAGCTGATGAGTAGGATAAGAAAATGTAGCCAATTGTAAAATTTTTTTAGTAGAAGATTAGATTGAAGAGCTTCTAATATCAGCCTAACAAAAGAACTTTGCAAGAATTAGAGATCACTAAGGTATCTGCTCTCATTATAAAGTTCTAAAATATGACCAAGTACATAACTGGTAAATTTACTCCACCTGGGGATAAACACTTTTCATATAAAAAGTGTTCTAGGATCTCTGGGTTTCACAATCTTACATTTATCATCACAGCTTTTCTTGGGAGGACATCAGACTAGAAGGGACGGAACATGTTTTCTGGCACCCAATATATTAGCTTTTTAAATCCCAGCTCTACTATGGCTCCCAACTCTGGCTGGTTATTCCATGGTTCTAAGCCTCAGTTTCTGCATCTGCAACATGGAGATGATCTTATAAATAAGTCTCAATTAGAATTAAATTATGGTAAGTGAAATAACTTGGACAAAGAACCTAATAGTGTCTAGGCTATAGGAAGTATCCAATGAAGTCTGGCACTATGCCTTCTCTCCCAATACCTGCTCTTCCATTTTTCTCATCAAGGTAATATATATACCTTTCCAGTGTCTGTAGTGTTTGGGAGAAATGTTAATCAGTTGCTCCCGTCTGTTCCTTGAAAAATACAAAAAAGAAACACTTTTTTTAATGTGTTGAATTGTGTTCCTCACAAAATTCGTGTGTTAAAGGCTCCACCTCAGTACCTCACGATGTGACCTTATTTGGGAATAGAGTTGTTGTAAATGTAATTAGTTAATATTAGTCATTCTAGAGTAGGGAAGGCCCCTAATCAATATACCTGGTATCCTTTTTTTTTAAGATTGATTTATTTATGTATTTATTAATTTATTTATTTGAGGGGAGAAGGGGCAGAGGGAGAGAGAGAATCCAGAAGCCGACTCCCTGATGACCATGGAGCCCCACGAGGCTTGATCACAGGGACTGTGAGATCATGGCCTGAGCCAAAATCAAGACAACACCCCCATCTGGTATCCTTATAAAGAGAATGCCATGTGAAGAGACAGGCAGCCCCCCCCACCCCCCGCCCAAGGAGAACATCATGTGAAGATGTAAGGAGAGATCTCAGTGATGCAGCAAATGACAAGAAATGTGAAAGATTGCCAGCAAACCACCAGAAGCTAGGAGAAAAGCATGGAACAGATCCTTCCTCATGACCCTCAGAAGGAATCAACCCTGCTGACACTTGGATCTCAGATTTTTAACCTCTAGAACTTGAGATAATGAGTTTCTGTCATTTAAGCTGCCCAGTTAGTGGTATTTTGTCATAACATCCCTAGTACTAATATAGAGGCACTGCTAAAGTTATTTTCTGCTCAGTTTATACATTAATAGCTTTTATCACCACAACATTTTTAAGAAGTTGTCAGTGACTTTAGGTCCTTTGGGTAAACATTCAGTTATATACTGTGCAAATAACATGGCTGACCTGGACAATTCTGGCTGGCCAAGAACACAGAGGTACTTAGTACATTGCCCCTTTAATCCTAAAGCACTTTGAATAAGAGGTTTCATTGCCTCTATCTATCTGTTTTTCTTTTCCCTAGATGTCAAGTTCCTTGAAAGCAGAAACTGTGTCTTATTCACCTTCATATAACCAGCATAAAGATGTGGAAGAGGCATAACATTCGTTGAACACTTACTTTTCACTAAGTACTTAAAACACCACAAACTGATCTAAGTACCTGCCATGTTCCTCAAACTAGGAAAGAAAGGCATCAATGTCCCCATCTTATAAAAGAATAAATTCAGGGCACCTGGGTGGCTCAGTGGGTTAAGCCTCTGCCTTCAGCTCAGGTCATGATCTCAGGGTCCTGGGATCGAGACCCGCATCGGGCTCTCTGCTCAGCAGGAAGCCTGCTTCCTCCTCTCTCTCTCTCTGCCTACTTGTGATCTCTCTCTCTGTCAAATAAATAAATAAGATCTTTTTAAAAAAAGAAGAAGAAAAATAAATTCAGTTCAGAAAATTAAGATTGGGGGCACCTGCATGGTGCAATCACTTACGCTCTGACTTCGTTTCGGCTCAGGTTGTGATCTCAAGATCCTGTGATTGAGAAATAGAGAGAGAGAGAAAGGAAGAAAGGAAGAAAGAAAGAAAATTAGGATTAAAAACAGAAAAGAAAATTAAGATGAAAATGGCAAAACCTTTTTTTTCTTTTTTTTTGTATTTTGTAACATGATTTCAAAAAATCCAAAATATGAATCCAATGTACATACTCTCTTGGAGCTTGGACTCAGAAAAGGCAAGAATAAATGAGAAAAAGTGTCATCTCCCCAATAAATTTATTGTTGTCATCTCCCCAATAAATTCCCATAAATAAAACATACATTAAAATAAACAGCAGTGATGACACAGTGCTAACCCTGAACAAATGTGAGTAAAATATAAAATACAGTTATATCTTAGAAGAAAAGTCTGACTTAGAAAGACTCAATCCCCTTCTAAATTATTTAACACTTATTAATTGTATCCTATGAACTAAATGCTAAGTTAAAATCATGCCCTACCTGTTCCTCTTTAACATATAAAGAGTGTAGCAGATAATTATGTTAAAACCAAGCAGTGGGATCAATGATAGATGATAGAAAGATAGATCAAATCTATATATGAATGCAGAATATTATGGGGGGGAAACTTTGAATTCCTTCTCTGAAAACAGTGGTATTCAGAGAAAACCTTTTTCTCTACCTTTGACAGGTTTCTGGCATAGATTTTTTCCTTTTTTTTTTTTTTAAGTTTGGTGTTGTGATAGCTTGCCTATCAAGACGCATACACAACAAATGTATTTGCTATAAGAAATAAGGAACAGGGGCGCCTGGGTGGCTCAGTTGGTTAAGCGACTGCCTTCGGCTCAGGTCATGATCCGGGAGACTCAGGATCGAGTCCCACATCGGGCTCCCTGCTCAGCAGGAAGCCTGCTTCTCCCTCTCTCACCCCTCCTGCTTGTGTTCCCTCTCTGGCTGTGTTTCTCTCTGTCAAATAAATAAAAAATCCTTAAAAAAAAAGAAAGAAAGAAAGAAAGAAAGAAAGAAAGAAAGAAAGAAAGAGAAGAGCAACCCTGAGTATCCTGACTGCATGCATCCCCACCCCCTACTAATTTCCTGATCCACAAAGATCCAACACGTTCTGATAACTTGGGACCAATTTGGACCTGTGAGTCCCTGATGGCTATGGTGTAAATAGTCGCGTCCCCCTCAAAATTCATACGTTGAAGTCTTAACTCCCAAAGATGGTATTGGGAGGTGGGGCTTTTGGAGGTACTTAAACCATGAGGTTGGAGAATCCATGAATAGGATTAATGCCTGATAAAATGGGCTCCAGAGAGATCCGTGACCCCTTCCACCATGTGAGAACAGGAAGAAGACACTGGCTATATACCAGGAAAGGGGGTTCCACCAGAATATAACCATTCTGGTGCTTGGATCTTGAACTTCCCAGCCTCCAGATCTTTGAAAAATAAACTTCTGTTGTTTACAAGCTACCCAGTCTGTGTCACTTTGTGATAGCGGCCCAAATGAACTAAAACACTAACAAACCTTGACAAATGCCCTCTGAGTTTGACTTTTTTTCACTCCTTTCCCTGTCTGTTATTTGGTTTTTGTCTCTTCTGAGCTCCTCTTTTAAGATATTATTCCATGAAGAAGGACAAAGAACCAACTTGACAGGATACCGCAGAAAATTTACAAAGTCCTTCAGTATCAGGCCCTGGAACCAAATCAAATACTTTTCGTTCTTGCCTCCAGATTTCCAAAGGAACTCAAAGGAAATCTCAACTCTGAACATTCATGGAGAATCGTTGCTTAATTGGCACCAAAATAGATGTTTAATCATTAACTACATGCCCTTAATAAAATATTCAATCACCGCATCACCTGGCAGTTATGCCTTGTTTTAGAACACCCCTCAGAAGGAATGGCAAAGCATAACCAATTTTAGGAACTATCTCCTTCTCTATTAGAAAACATAGGTAAGCAATGAAATTCAGTGTTTATGCTGAATATTCTTTTTCAAAGTAACTGTGAGCTTCTTGAGGAACGCTGCATTTTTTATCTTAAATACCCATCAAAAGGTTTGGCACATCATAGGTTTCCAACAGATGTTGGACAGGACTGACTGAGAGAGAATGCACTGAGATAAGACTAAGGCTAACATCACAGGTAAGCAAAAGTCATCACAAGCGTATCTGTTTGCATATCAGTCCCCAAAGCTAATGAAAGTATTGTTAATGCTTGCCTGAATAATAAGGCTCTAAGAATATCAAAGTAGTGACTTACCAAGCCCAATTCCTTTGTGCCAAGATGTAAGGACCTCAGCCATTGCTGCAAAACACAAGCACAGTTTAACTTAAAGCGACAAGAAACTTAAAGCTTAACCATATCAACTAAACAATTAACTTCTTTATTTGAAACATATAACATATTTGAATTATCTGCTAGTCACTCAATCCTCTGGCATGTTAGAAGCTTTGGAATTATGCCTGCATCATGAATAATGCCTGTGCTTTTAAGCTTTTCTAAATATGAAAAAATTACATGTGTACTAGTACAGGGAAGAATGACAGAAAGTCCTGGTGAACTGGATTATCTCAGCTCTTCTCTGATATTTTTTCTTCCATATCTTTTCCATTTAAGATCATATACAACTTTGTTCAAAAATGGGAATCTATACACTGTTTTATAGTTTTTTTCCCTTTGTCTTTCTCTAATGGCTATAGTTTTTAAAATCAGATTAAAATGTTAAGTGATTAGCTAGCAAACATACTGACAACCACATGCTACTTATTTTTCGTAAGTAAAGAACAATTGCATGATTTGTACATTTCAACACCCCAGTCAAGCAGAGGCAATGTGAGTAGAGACCAAGCTCTGTTAGGAAATACATCAAAACCTAAAAGCCAGGTATTATACCAGAGCTCAAGAGATTGTCAACAAAATATTAAAATTTCTAATACAGGCTGACCCTGGTTGACTCTGATTAACCCAAACCTTTTGCTTACAAGATAAGGAAAAATCTCTATTACCATATCAGCTCAACCCATTGGGATGTTGACTATCTGACATCAGAGGTAAGAGTTGGGGGGAGGGTTGAAAGAAAACACTACGCATTCAGACACTGTTGTATATCACCAGCAGATTCCCAGACATACTACGGCATACAAGCCCATCAATTATATAAACTCCCAGCAAGTTCAAATAAAACAATAAACAAAGAAAAGGTCATCATATAACAGCACAGCAAGCCAGGGAAAACAACCACCAGTGTCAGCCAATGCTTGATCCAATCGAAGGCAAAAAATATCAGGAGAGGTGAAGACTGCTTACTGGCTTTAAATCTTCAGATGGTGCATTTCCTCTGATAGATGCAATGCCTAGAAAGACAGTAATCAAAAAGAGTCACCCAGTAGCCCTTTCCACCATGGCTCTCCCTCCCCAGAATGGGTTGTCAATTCCTATGTATGGGCTTGGAAGCCTGAAGTCCGTGTTACGGTCTGGGAAACATGAGAATGGACGCCTAAAACCCTCACAAAAGCTAGCTCTGTGATTTACAAATTCTCCATGCGGCTCTCTTTTAAGAAAAAAGCAACTTGATCTAAAGCTCAGATCCAGAATGAGTCTCTATCTCAGGTGATAAGGCCCGTCTGAAACCCAGGTAAATGCTGAGTGCATTTGCAGATTTCAGTTCCAGGGACTAGTCTAACTTCTTCATTAGAAGAGCTTTGACTAGAAAGAAGGCAAGGCTTTAAAAGTTGAAGTTATCACATCTTTATTGAGATAAATAATGTATGCTATTAAAGTGTTTTTAAGTTGAGGTTGTCAAACTGCTGCTACCAACATATTTTGAGGGCTTTAACTCATAGCCCTGAAACCTAGATTTTTTTCCTAATTTCCTGTGTATACCTTAGTGATGAAAATTGATGGGATCATCTCATTCCCCTATTTAAAATCCTTCAGTGACACCAAGTCTAAACTTATCGTGTCCAAATAGGTCCTTCCTGATCTGGGTGATGCTCTCCAACAATCTTCAATACACGAGGCACATTCAGCCATATGCTGCTCCTTACAAATCCCCAATATATGCCACATTTTTTTTTCACCTCTGACTTGGCACATGCTGTTCCCTTGGCCAGGTAAAAGCCTTCTGAAGTCCCCAAACTTCCCTTACCCCAACCCGACCTCTTCTGGGCAAACCCTTACTCAGGACTGTTTGAGTAAAACAGAACCACAAAATGGGGCTGGCCTTGGAGCTAGCCAACCTGGATTTGCATCCTCCTTCTCTATCCAATAGTTACTTAATTCTCTGTGCCTGTGTTTCCTCATCACCAACACGTGAAACAGAAATAATACCTAGAGATTTTGAGAGGTGTAAATGAAGAAGACTTTAACCAGGTTGCTTGGAGAACATACTAAGTGTTCAAAACTACAAGCCATTATCGCCCTTATCACTATCCTTTAAAACTCCCATAAAGCTCTTTTTTTTTCTTTTTTTCTTTTTTTTTGGCGAAAACCCTTTGTCAAACACAACCTCTCTTCACAAACATATCAATTACTTGCTTTTTTTTGTTTCACCCATGAAACTTGAACATAGAGTAGTCTGCCCTACCTGTGGAGGCTACATTCCAAGACTTCCAGCAGATACTGAAACTGCAGATAGTACCAACCCATATGTATACCTTTTTTGTCCAATACATACATAGTTATGATAAAGTTTAATTTATAAATTAGGCATAGTAAAAGATTAACAACAATAACTAATAATACAATAGAACAATTATAACAATATACTGTAATAAAAGTTATGAGAATATGGTGTCTCTCTCAAAGTACTTCATTGTTCTGTACTCACCCTTCCTCTTCTTGTGATACTGTGAGATGATAAAATGCCTATATGATAAGATGAAGTACAGTGAATGACATAGGCATTGTGGTGCAGTGTCTATGGTATGTCAGAATCATCTGCTTCCAGGCAGTGGCTGAGCACAGGGAACTGAAACCCTGTACGCAAAACCACGGATGGGGGTGGGAAGGGCACCACTATACCTCTATGTGGCTCTCATACTGGATCAAAAGTATGGGTTTTTTTGCATATCTGTTCCCTCCCTGAAAGCTTCTCAAGAACAGGAACCACATATCATTAATCTTATATTCTCGGTGCCCAGCAGCACCTGACACATGGGAGATATAAAAATAAATATTAGCTGAATGAATCAATAATTGAATGTGTTCCTAAAAAACCAAGTGGCGGGGCGCCTGGGTGGCTCAGTTGGTTGAGCGACTGCTTTCAGCTCAGGTCATGATCCTGGAGACCCGGGATCGAGCCCCACATCGGGCTTCCTGCTCGGCGGGGGGCCTGCTTCTCCCTCTCTCAGTCCCTCTGCTTGTGTTCCCTCTTTAGCTGTGTTTCTCTCTGTCAAATAAATAAATAAAATCTTTTTAAAAAAAAAAAAATAATAAAAAAAATAAAAAAATAAAAAACCAAGTGGAAACCAAATGCTGATCAATCAAATCACATTTAACTGCACTAAGGAAATCTGATATTCAGAAAAATATGAAAGCTTCAAGGACCGGGTAAAATAATGGAAAGCACATGGACTTAAGAGCCAGGGCTACCTGAACGGGAATCCCAACAGCTCCTCCTTCCAGCTTTATGACACAGGTCTAGTTATTTAACCTCTGGGAGCCTCTGCTTCCTCATCTTTAAGAAAATAATATCGAGGGCTTCCTGGCTGGCTCAGTCAGAAGAGTGTGAGACTCTTCAACCTGGAGCTTGTGAGTTTGAGCCCCATGCTGGGTGCCAAGATTGCATGAATAAATAAATAAACTTTTAAAAAAAAGAAAATAACATCTACCTCATTAAGTAAACATTAAATAAAACGAAATAAAGCCAAGTAGCAGAACCTCTAAGCAAGCCTTCATTAATTTATTATTTCCCTGGGTATTTTATAAAGAACTATTTTTGTAAATATAATTATCACTCCATTAATTTTTATGTTAAATGTGTGTCTGCTAAAATGCATCACACAACTATACCATTATAGGAGTCAAGTTTTTGTTTTCTGGTTTTATATTATGTTCTTAAACACCTGGATATACACACTCCATCTGCTGTCTTCCAGAGGACCAAATTCATGTATGCATATACTATGGGCAAGTGTTCTTTGCTTTATGGCAATTGTGGTATTTGGCTTCTGCTCAAACCATTAATTTTAACCTCAGAATTTAAAGGGTAAATTAGTAGTCATTATCTGAGGTTCCAGGAACATAGGCTTCATTAGACACAGACCTGAGAGTCCTAATTAATGTGTTCTTTAACATTGCATTACAAATAAATTCACCAGCTTCATATATCTAGGAAAATAGAACTGCAAAAAAAGAAGACAGAGCTAAAGGAAATGCACCAGACAAATCTCAATTCTTTCATTAATTTGACTAGTTCTGACCATGAATAAGCCTTCCAGATTCACTCTGTTAAAAAAAAAAAAAAAAATAGATGGACCATTTTTCCTACCAATCAACCTGGAGAATTTACATATAAATGTCAAGATTAGCAGATAATCCTATTTATTCCTATAGAAAGAGCATAAATTACTCATGAATTCCAACCAAGTACACAGGTTTGGTGGGAAAGTTTAAAACCAAAAAAAAAAAAAAAAAAAAAGAGGGTGTGGCAGGGAATAACAAGAGGTTCTGATTCCACAAGCCCAGAGCAGCATTCCCAGTTTATCCCTATGTATTATCTTTTATTCTTGGCACAAAAACAAAGGGAATAAATAGAAGATGATATCAGTGTTACTATTCATAAGCAGAGAAACTGAATTACAACCACCCCAAATCTTGAGACCTACCGGACAGACCTGAATCACATGTAGATATCAGTCTGCTCTTTTAACCCCTAAAACCAAATTTTAATAGAACTGCAGGATTAGTGGAACAGGAGAACGATAAGTTGATAATGGACACAGTGTCCTCTACCTTGTGATGTCATGTATCAGCATCCAATGTGTCCATCACAGATGCAGGTGTCCTTAAAATTAGAAAACACACAATCCTCTGTCAGCTTCCCCCAAACTTAAAAATTCATGATTACTTAGAGTGTACAGCCTACTTTCATTACTTTCCAGCTCATGAGGGCACCATGAGACACACAGGCTAAGATCTGTGTTTGACTCAAAAGGAGGCACAAAAAAGAGGAAAAGCAACTTTGCAGAAGTATCTAAAACTACAGTAGTGTGGCTATTAACAAACACCCCCAAAATAGAACTTAAGTCCAAAGAAATGCAAATTTATTTAAAGCATAAGCCACAAAATAAAAGACTTGGCATGTCAACACTACATACTGAAATTTAATCAAACTGAAAAGAACAGTTGATCTGTCTTCAAGAGAAAGGGAGGGGTAGTGTGTAATATCTTTAATATATGGATGGCTGGGTAGAGTAAATGACTGTCGCACAGAAGGTTTATCAGTAAACACTGCAGTGAGTCTGGGGTTTTTAAGCACAATAAATGGCTGGTTTCAATCAGCTGCTGCTAGCAGGAAATCCATGGCCCATAGGAGCAATTACCCATCTCTTGACTGAAGCACAGGGCAATTACAAGCTACCAAAGTACACTCACAGTACTGGAGCACTTGACTGTTCAGAGTTAATGGAACTGGGACAAGAAACAGTGGTGTCTGGCTACATGTCTCAGCTTCAGCCCCTTGCCAACCCTTTCATACTTCTCTTATCTCACAACACGGCAGCTGAGATGGAGACTGTGGTCTGCAAAAGCAATATCACTTACACCCAAAACACAGATGTCAGGGTTTGCTCTGCTCTGAATCCCCTATAAGCCCCTCAATTTATTACACTTATCCTGACTTTTCAAAATGTATCATGCCTTCATCTGTGGTTTTGTAGATGACGCCTTACCTGAGTCTCCTAGCCAGCATTTGGTGCTCATTGTCGACGAGAACACTTAGCCAAATTAGGACTTCTCATCTCAAAGAAGTGAAGAAGAGCCTGTGCGGGAAATAAATGGGAAAATAATTACTCTTTTATTTCACCATGAAAAATACATCAACTAGGTATCATTAGAGAAATAACCTCTGTGAGACTAGAGAAAGAAAAATAAAAAGATAGCAAGTGTTCTATCAAGTTAACCTTCCAGTCTCATTACATTTATTTCTAACAGGTAACATTTACCGAAGACCTAATGCATTGTATCATGTGCTTTAAGTGCATTGTCACATTTAAGCCTCAAAGTAACCCAAGATAGATACTGTGTTCATCCTCTCTTAAAGAATAAGACAATGGAGACTCAGTTTGAGTAATTTCCTCAAGACATCCCAGTTAAACAGAATGTGGATTCAGGACCTGAATCTGATCTATAGCAGTCCAACCCATCTCTTAAATAGTCTAACATCCCAACCCTGATGCTGGGTGACTCGGGGGGGGGGGGTGAAAATTATCAAAGCCACCCTATTATGCTCCCTAGATAGACATCAACAATGGATCCCAACATCCTTTCCCACTGAGTGTAGACAAGACCACAGAATCTCTCTCATCACAGTATTTCAGAAAGCCAACTCAGTTTGATGCCAACTCCATTTCAGAATTCCTCAGCATAGCATCCCTGGCACAGTGTTTGAACCTTCAGTAAGCATTCAATAAATGTCAGATTTGAAGAGATCGTTGTGTAAAAGGAATATAGACACTTCCTTTAGCCCCAGACAGAGCAGTATTTATCTTCTGGCTCCACCATTTACTAATTACATAATGTAAGCAACTTACCTAACACTGAATCTTACTTTCCTCCAAGTAAAATAACGTCATACCCACCTTGCTAAGCTGAAGAAGGATAAAATGAGATGGTCTCTAGAGTTAGGAAGTACTAAGCCTCCAGGAACACCTGCCCTCTTAATAATCATCATTAGTCTTGCATAAAACTCCTGGCATCCCCAGAAACTGAAATATATCAGAGCCATGCTCCTCAGAAGGAAAAGTGGAATTACAAGTGGGAACCTTGGAAATGGGACTCAGTATTAAACAGGCCCTATATCCCAGAAAGGGCAGATAAAATGAAATAACAAATTAAGAAAAATTTAAAAGAAACAGATACTGTCCTGAATTGATATAGAAAAGCAAAAAAGACTACACCTTGGGAATAGGTGATGCGTTGGGATACCTGTATTTTAACAGTGACCCAGAGGAAGAAAACCCAAGGAAAATAATCAGTTTCATGCTTCTGTTTCTTGGACCCAACTAGTACAAGTGAATCTTTGTCCTTGTCCACTGCAAAACTTCTAAGAAACCATAATAATATATAGCACAAATAATAAATAAATAAATAAATAAATAAATAAATAAATAAATAAATAAATGAAAAATAACAGACAGCATAAACTATGGCTTTAATTTTAAGATACATGATCCACCAGAATATTGGTGACTATGTCTAACTGGGAAAAGGGATATAGACCCAACTACATAGTATAAGGGACATCAAGCATAAAGTTCAATGCAGGGTAATTCTCATCCTTGTCTTCCCTAAGAAAGAAGAAAACTTGAACTTAGATTTGCTTCTCCAAATGTAGACTCTTGCCTATTTAGAAATACATTGCTTCCACCCTGGCCCTCAATAGGGAAGTAGACTCAAGGCAGGTGGAAGGAACAGTGGACCTGATAGTTTCCAAGGAGTACCCAGTACTTCAGGAAAGGCTTGGTGTTTTCCTTCCCCCTCCTTTTTATTCATGTATTTCCTATTTTCTCAAGCAATTAGAAAAGCAAAGGAGATGTCCTATTAGACAAATCATTCATCCAACAGGTCAAATCTGGACAGAAGGTGGCAGCACCGAGTTGCTTAATCCCATAAACTGCCAAGTTCATGGCAGAGTCCTCTTCAGGGCTTTAGTGAATACAGAGAAAAGTAAATGCAAAGAAGTTAAAAACATCTATACAACTGAGTCATAAAAGATTTGATGAACTACACTTACCTTCACAGAACTGGTTTGAGGAAAAAATGACAGGTATATATGGGAAAAAAACAGACACTATAATGTAAGGAGCCCAAAAATATTAGGTTTAATGTGACGGTCAATACCTCTGTTTTTCTTTCACATCCTGTTTTTCCCTTTATTATCTTTCCTTTTCTGTAGTTTGTGATTCAAGACTTAAATGTAGGTGTTTGAAGGACACACCCTCCTTTGCATTTAGGGATTCTCACTAATGCCTACACTCCCTGCCCCACCATTGAAGATCCTCCTTTGCTGAGATCACCTATTTCTACTCCCTATTGGGTTTATTTCATAAATTAGAAATGTTTCCTGTTAAAGAGTTCAAAGTTGCAGATTTTACAGAAATCTGAAGACATTCTCACTCCAACAAGATCTGGGATCTTTAAAACACTAACCTGCTAGGAAGCTACGAAGATATTCAACTATGATATGACTTCACTTGAGTTATTGAAAACAAAACAAATAGAAATGTGCTCTGATGGATTTAAAAAGGTCAAATACCTTTGATGACACTGAAATTCAATAGTGTAACAGTTAACCTCATTTTTATGAGGTTAGGGTTTTTTTTCCCCTTGGTTCACAGAGGCTCACTTTATCCCACCTTATACTCTCACAAGGCATTGTGTTATGACATTCACTCTGGTCTCCTTTGTTTCCTGGCTCCCTACCCCTTCCCATTACCTTCCAAAAAAGTAGCCACAAAATTAAGGGAAAATATCCAGCTTAAAGGGCAAAGATTTCTAGTAGAGGAAAAGGAGTGGGAAATGAATTATTTCAGACCAAAAGCAATTATATTTTGAAGGCAGAAGCAGACATCTTCTGGCACAACTGTCAAGATGTTACAAAGAGATTAAAGAAGGTGGGTTTCTTTTTTGTCATTTAAAAACTGTTTCTGGTTCTCAAAAAAAAAGAGGTCTGCTGTTCAGTTTGTGATTTTTAATAAGGTTTCTCAATAGTCTCCCTGCTTTAAAAAAAAAGTATAAAGGAGAAAGAAGCAAAAAATTGAAGGTTATGTAACAAATACAGCCATGACTTTGATGCAGTATCATTCATTTTCACCATTTTGGTGGATTTAGACGAGATTTTTGTGGGAGGTTATATCCTATACAACAACCTGTCAACAAAATATACTTATTGCAGAGACTTTTCAGGATTTAGATTTCTTTTGGGGTTAAAGTAGAAACATCAGATTAATTGCTTTCAAAACTTGGGGAACTTTTGCTCAAGGAGGCAAAGGATGGTATTTCCATGGCTAAAAGAGTACAAATCTTCCCCTAAGCTTCAAATGTCCACTTCTATCTTGTCCCTATTATTCAGGGTATGGACTCCTTCAATTCTCCATTAAGTGGTGCTTACCATGTTCCTGCTTGAAAGACACAAGAGGTTGTGTTGAAGACCTAACTAATGTTATTCAGTCAAAGGGGTCATGATTTCTGAGGTAAAATATCCTCCACCCTGTCCTCCACCTTTATGACACAGAAGCCACATTGGAACTTGTTAACAGTCCAAATTCTCACCACGGCAGCTGAGCAATCACCAGTTTTGTTCCATCTCTCACATTACCTCCATCTGCAATTCATTCTTCATTTCTTTCCATTGTTGGAGTTCAACATATTTGTTTCAAAGTCTTTTCTTCTGGACTTCATCTCTTCCTCCCTCCTGTAGAATGATTTCTATCGGTGAGCATGGTGGCTCATAATCTTAGCCTTCACACATTCATAAATTCAGGGGTATTGTAGATGGAAGATAGGTTCAGAGCTTAATTTTCTCTCATTCTACATCCAGCTTGCAAGGATTCCTTTCTTGCTTAACACATATATAGGATAGGGCCAGAAGCTATGGGAAGCCATATCAGTACATGAGGGGATCCATCCCCTCAAATATTCTGCAATATTTTGAAGAAAACAACAACAACAAAAAAAAACTTTTACTTGGAAAATAGAGGACAGTGTGTGATGGTAATCAATGAAGGCTAAATCACCTGCCAACTGCTATGATATGTGTAATAAGATCTATAGGCTTTCAGGAAGGGGAGAGTGGGAAGGAAAGTGCCTCCACTCCATCTAGTCCTTGCATTCCTTTCTCATCACATGAACTTACTTAGATGTCAACCTTCTATGACAAATTTAACTTTGAAAAGGAATAACTTCCCAACTCTTCTCCTCTGATTTACAACACTAGTGACCTTTCTTCTTCTTTTGTTTCCCTTAAAACTTTCTTTTGAGCCCTACTGTTGTATTTCATACAGAATCCATTTAAAGTATATATCTCAGCTTCCTCTAAAATATTTACAAACCTGAGTGCACCTTAATTGCCTACTTTTCACTTTTAAAAAATGTGAAAGTTAAACCTTCCAAGCTAGGTCAGCAAATTAAAATTTTTAACATGAAATTCTATCAGTATACTTTTCTTATTTTAATGCTCCCCAAATGAAAGAGTTAAAACCTGAAAGAGGCTATTTTTGAAGTGATAAAATACAGTGATGCTTCCAGAAATTTAGGATTCAAAAAACACTTAATTTCTCATTTAACTCAATTTATGCTTTTGGCCAGTCACTTTTACTGATAGGGAAAGGGAGAGACAACAAAACTTAAATGGGCATTTACTAATTGCTAGAATGTGTCTATTAAAAAGAAATTTTGTAGAGAGATTGAAAGTACTGAGTAATTTCCCTAAAATTTTAAAATATTTTACATTTTCTGATATCACACTGCAAAATGCAATAAAACAGAAAGAAAAGGAAGAGGAAGACTAAGACGAGGATGGTGAGGAACTTAAAAAGGAAAGGAATGACACAATTGCTGGGCCCCAACAATGGGCCAGATACTCATCTAGGTCTTCCCTATACCTTATCTTATGTGATCCTCATAATAATACTCACACACAGAGTTGTTATAATCTTCATTGTACAGATGAAACAGTTGGGGATGAGGGAAGTTAAGTAATTTGGTCAACACCACACAGCTAAAAGCACTGGTTAGATCTAACCAGAGATCTAATGCAGATTCTTGCTGCTCTATGCCGCACTGCCCCGGCAGACAACCAGTCATTTTTCCTGGGGTCTCTCCAGACTAGTCACACCCAATGCATTTTGTAGACAATCTTCTAATGGAGAACTTGCAAGCTCAGCTAACTGAGGATGCAATGAACAGAGGGAAATGTATTTGACTACCCATACCCCGTCTTATTACTTCTGTGGTCTTGCTGTGTATCCACAGGCAAAAGCACCCAGGAAAGTGAAAGCCTAACCCTACAAGGTGGATAGAGGTCAGGAGGAAAAGCATGGGATCATTAATCAATCTCCAATTCGGTGCAAACCTATCATGATCCAGTAACCATGTGACAGCAGAATTCCCAGCAGAAGCCTGATCACAACAAGCAAATGGTCATGATTTTCCAGGGCATAAGTACCTGCTCAGTTTATCTAGTTGAGATGAAAGCTAGAAAAAGGTACTAGCACGAGAAAAAAATGTGCTTAGAGTACTTTGTATTTGTCAGTGTGCAGTTGTCACTAGGGTGACCTGCTATATTGAAATGGGACTGGATGGGGGGGTGCAGGGAGCTGCTGAAAAGAGAGGAGAATGCGGGGGATGAAAATGAGACAGACAACTCGGAATTTTTTCCTTTTGAATTTCAACCTGTTGGATAAAAACAATAGCAAATGAGGCACTGAATATGCATGAGGCAGGGAAGGTATTTTAAGTTTTTCAGGAGACAGCTCGCTGAACGGAATTGCTAATTATGTCTCACATTGCTCTGTCCAATTCCGTTAGCTTGATTATGGCTGAGTTGTCAACTCCCCTGCACTTGAGGTCTACAGTTGCAGCCCATTCTGAGGCTTAATACAAAATTAGAAGTATCTTCCCCCACCCCAAAAAAAAATGTTTTCCCTCACTGAAGAGCGAGCTTTACCCATTGTGACAACATAACCTTTCTCAACAAAAATAAAATTAAAACCACCGAGGGTTCAGATTCAAGGGTTTTTGGAGTTGGTGGAACATCGGGAATGCAATCACAGCTGTGACAATTGCAAATTAAGATTGAACAATGAGCCAAATTAAAAGGGTGAGAAAGAGCAGAACACCATATGGAGTATCTCGTTGCTACCCCCACAGGATATCTTTGATTTCTTAGGATAAGGAGGATTTGCCAAGTGAGGAATGGACTAAATAGAGCCCTGGAATCTCACTTTTTCTTTTCCCTAGCCTACAGTCGCTGCTTAAGTCAAGGGAGTTGAATTTCCCATTTTCTTGACTTAGTTTTGTCACCTCTAAAACAGGACAGACTTCATTTAACAATGGTGCTAGTTCAAGAGAGGGATGATGGGTGAAACGGCAGGGAGCGGGTTGGGGGGGGTGGTCCTAGATGGACAGGAAGATGGCTATCTGGGAAGTCAGGGCCTTGGAAGAATTCACCCTAACAATAGAAAGAATGGAGCACAATAGACTTAATCAAATAAAATGCTATTAGATTAATTCAGTATTGTGCCCTGGTCCAATCCATTTATTCCCAGCCAACCCCATGCTGGATTCATGTCCAAACAGAAGAAGAACAACAGAGTATGGAGAAAGGTGGACACAAGAGTTCTGCTTGGTGGGCGCCTGGGTGGCTCAGTCATTAAGCGTCTGCTTCGGCTTGGGTCGTGTCCCAGGATTTAGCCCCGCATCCAGCTCTCTGCTCTATAGGAAACCTGTTTCTCCCTCTCTCGCTCCCCCTGTTGTATTCCCTCCCTAGCTGTGTTTCTGTCAAACAAATAAATAAAATCTTTTTTAAAAGAGAGAGAGAGAGTCCTGCTTGGGGCCCCTCTAAAATAGTAGCCTATAGGGGAAAGGAGCAGTGTTCCCACCTCACCTCAGAGAGCCACGCTGCTTTGGGGACACGAGGATCCAATGTGTGGATGAAGGTCTGCAGTAAGAGAAGGATGCAATGGCAAGTGGGCTGTGCTGGAATGCACTCGTGGAGGGACAGGCAAAAACTGAAGCAGCTGGCAGAGCAGGGCAATTTCATTGGAAGGGTCTTTTCTGAGAACATTTGTGACATATCCCCCCGTAAATACAGGAAATGATCCAGGGAAGGGAATGAACTCTTTTGTAAGGGGGTTGAGTTTTACCCTGTGTAGTTGGGAAGCTGTTAATGCGATGGAGAAGCCCAAGCTATCTTGCTAAAGAGCCATGCAAAAGAGAACCACGCCCCTCAGCCAGTTGCTGGGCATGTCAAAGAGGTTGTGGGAACCATCCAGTTAACCACAAGAAGTAGAAGAAGCACAGATGAGCCACCTGAGCTGAGCCTGACCCAAATGGCAAAAGCAGGAGTAAATAAATGGGTGTCCTGGAAGCCATTATGTCACAGGAATTTAGACAGCTAATACAATCTGTGCATAATATATACTTCCTTCTAGTATCCTCCATTTTCAAGGCAGAAATAACTTCTTTATTTCTTCCTTGTGTCATTTGTCCACAAAAGTGGTCTTAGGTCCCAAGTAATGTCTGCTGCTGACTTAATCAGAAGCATTGGAGAAGTAACAATTATCCTACTTGCTAAAATTAAAGTTTGAGCTACTGTACATTGTTCAGCAGGGGCAGAAAAATCTTCCAATAACAACAGCTTTGATGCCCATATATGTCTGCCCTGAATACTACCAGAACGGGGTGAAGTGCATGCACTTCAGCCTCAGGAACACAGTGAGCCCCCAGTGGGTTGTGAGTTCAGGAAATCACTGCAATACCACTGGCTTAGTTATTTGCCCTACAGAGTTGCTTTCACAACTGTTCCCTTGGTCCTTCAAACATCACCATTAGGAAAAGAGAAGATAAAAATCACGTCTATAAATCAAGTAGCCAAGCTCCAGAGAGAAGGGAAGGCGAGTCAGCTGCAAAAAGATAGGGCAAACAAAAACATATCATATTATTGATTGGCACTATTTTCCAGTGTGGTAGATATCTCCATTATTCACTGACTTCGAGACCATAACCAGAAGATTTCCTGCAGAACAGGCAGGATTACTTTATATTAAACCTAACCAAGTGGAGAAGTTACGGGGCGGGGGGGGGAGAGTACTATTTTTTTAAAAATGTGTGAAGGGTTCTTTTTTTCTTACTCATCTCCTGTCTTCCTTCCTCCTAAATTCAAATGTCTTTTGGTGGGGCAAAGATTTTCTGAAGTAGAATTTCCTTTCTGATTAAATCTGTTCTGTTCTCACGCAGCTCCATTGCTTCAGCTCTGATAAGCCTCAGGTCAGTTCTATCTGAGTTTACAATCCAGTTTGAACCTTCAGTGATCATGGAAATATAGATATTTCTTATTTTCAGTGATATCAGATTAAGCTCTTATCCCTAAGCAGCCAAGGTAGAGGAATTAAATCACATGATGAAATGCAGGAACTGTATTTGGACCCTTTCTCATTGATGTAAGAGAGACAAGTACATCCAAATGTTGTTTATAATCAAGGAAAATTACCCCCGAAGTACATCATGGTGCACATGATTTTTTATGTGCTCCTGATGTCTGTCTTTAAGAAAAAATTGGGTTTGAGTGCCTGGGTAGCTCAGTGGGTTAAAGCCTGCTTTCGGCTCAGGTCATGATCTCAGGGTCCTGGGATCAAGGTCCGCATCAAGCTCTCTGCTCAGCGGGGAGCCTGCTTCCTCTTCTTTCTCTGCCTGCCTCTCTGCCTACTTGTGATCTCTCTCTATCTCTGTGTCAAATAAAATCTTTAGAAAGAAAGAAAGAAAGAAAGAAAGAAAGAAAGAAAGAAAGAAAGAAAGAAAGAAAGAAAGAAGGAAGGAAGGAAGGAAGGAAGGAAGGAAGGAAGGAAGGAAGGAAGGAAGGAGGGAAGGAAGGAAGGAGGGAAGGAAGGAAGGGAGAAAGAAAATATTGGGTTTAATTCAAAAGATTTGCCTGCTTTATGTGATGATCTATGCCAATTGGAAACCTCAACTTTAAGTTGATAGTGCTTAAAATAAAAAGGTTCCACCTTTTTTCAGTCTCAACAATGCAACACATACAAGGAAGCTAAACTAAATTCCATTTTTCTCATTACATATTAATACTGGGCTCTATCTTTATATGATCAGAGTCAGACTAAAGGGAAAAGTCAAAACTAAGCTAAATTCAAGTCTGAGAAGACAAAAAAACAAAAATGTTGGGGTAAAACACTAACCAATAGGGGCGCCTGGGTGGCTCAGTTGGTTGAGCCACTGCCTTAGGCTCGAGGCTCCCTGGTCGGCAGGAAGCATGCTTCTCCCTCTCTCACTCCCCCTGCTTGTGTTCCCTCTCTGGCTATGTTTCTCTCTGTCAAATAAATAAAATCTTAAAAAAAAAAAAAAAAAAAAAACACTAATCAATAGAAAGGGGGAGGGGGGACACCAGAGGAGCCAGAAATCTCATGGCACTTTAATGGTGCTTAAACCTGACTATTTGTCTCTGAAGAGAGGTTGGGAATGGCAGCAGAGACCCAAGGCTAGTATATTCCTATAGGTACCACTGAAAATGAGCATTTATTATGAGGAACCACGCATCAGAAAAGTCTGGCTTCTTCTGTCTGCTCTAAGCCCCAGGGCCCTTCTCTGGGCTCATTTCTGTGTAGAGTCATGCTGGCGACCTTTCCATTCCCCTCCTACATCTCTTTCATAGATGTTTGCACTAAAACTAGCCAAAGGTGGTTTGCACTAAACCCAGCCAAACAGTTCAGGTGACTGATATCTGCAATATGCCTAGAAATAAGTATCCTTCCAGTGAATAATAATACTAGTAAAAGCTAAATTTTTTTTCTTATTTTTTCTTTTTTTGTGAGCACTTGCTATATTCCAATGGTAGAAAAATTTCTATCATTGAATTCTTACAACAGTCCTATGAGTAAACTAGTAGACATTGGTTATTTTTGTGTTTTAACACACCCTACACAACCCTTTTCCTCTGGGGAACAGCTTCTCCCATTCTCCAATCATATGACGTTAGTGGGGCTGACAGTCCAAGAACCCTCCCTACATGGCCACAGCCATAATAGGGCAAGGAAACCAGGTCTAAACAATCAAAGCAACTTCTTCACCAGACCACATGGTGAGTTCAGGGTGAGAATATGACCAAAGTAGAACCAATTAAGACTATTTTATGGGGCACCCGGGTGGCTCAGTTGGTTAATCATTCACTTCTTGATTTCAGCTCAGGTCATGATCTCAGGGTTGTGAGATGGAGCCCTGTGTTGGCCTTGTGTTGGGCTCCATGCTGGGCATGGAGCCTGCTTAAGGCCTAAGATTCTTTCTCTGCCTCTCCCCCTCTCTCTCCAGCTTGCGTGTGCACATGCTCTTGCTCTCTCTTTCTCTAAAAAAAAAAAAAAAAGATTATACTATTACAATTTTTAAAAATCTGTGAATTGTTTAAATTTCAAGTTGGAGAACTTGATACATTTATTTGAAGTTAATTAGGGGCTATGACACCTTCTTCTCTGCTGTGTGGACAAATCCTATTTGCAAAAAAAAAAAAGAAAGAAAGAAAAGAAAAAGAAGAAGGAGGAGGAGGAGGAGGTTGAGGCTAAAAGAAAAAGCAAATCAAAAGAGGGCAACAATATTGTTCCTTAACTGACCACTCCCGGAGAGTATAGCTAGATAGATACAGAGACAAAGACATGTCCACATACACATATAAATCAGCTACTGTATTCCCTTTATTGCTACAACAACCATACTTTGGATCAGTGACATAACCAGAGCCTCGACTTATCAAGACAGGTACTATTTTTATCCTCTTTTCAAAGATGGTAAAACTGAAACAGAGAGAGATTATGTAACTTGCCCAAGGTCACGCCAGTAAAAACGACAGGACCTGGATTCAAACCAAGCTCAGTAGGACTCCAGTCCAAGCTCTTCATCATTGCAGAGTATGATCTTTAAGGAAAGCTATCATGCCAGGCAGTTTCAGAGTGCAGGGAGGAACAAACTTGCTCTTAAAGAAATAGTTTTGCAGGAAAGATAGATAGGAACATAAAGAGAAGCAATATAAAACACACTGTGCTATTATTGCATAGAGCACTCTTCAGTAATAATAGTGAGCATTTACAGTACCTGATTTGAACTCCCCAACAGCTCTGTGAAGTGGACAGAACAGAGACTTTTGTTATTCATTTTACAGATAAAGAGAATGTCTAAGAAAAAGTTCTCCCCAGATGACCTATGATGAGTAATGAGATATAGCCAGGACTCTGACTTCTAACTGCAGAGGGCAGGGCCTTGCTCCACTGCACGATTTACTAACCCTGGCTTAATTTAACAGAAATGTTGCTGTTGAGCTCAAAAAAAGGTACTTGGTATTTCGAGACCAAGATTAGAATCTCCCTCTCAACACTGAACTACTTGGGAGATCTCTGATAAAACTTTCTAACCAAAACTTTTAATGAGAAATTATTTTTCATCCAAAGTAATTCTTATGCTCTGACAAATCCAAGTACTCAACTAAGACAGATAAGTGGTACTCACCAATATTTTCTTCCAATTCTTTTATAATTTTAAAAATTGATTTGAATCCATCTGGAGAATACTTTCATGTAAGATATTAAATGAGACTACTTTTTCCCTTACTGATCAATTCATCATCTTCATTTAGAGATGAATCCAGTCCTCTCCCTCCATATACTCACATATACACTTAGCTTGTTTTTTTCACAGCTCTCATTTCTCTAATCTTAGTGTGGAAAAGGTTTATAAGGATAAAAAACAAAAACAGCAAAGGGAAAAGATGGAAAGTTTTTCTATCTGTGCAAATAAACACACATTCATCAATTGATAGATTAAAAAAAAGATTTAAGTCAACCGACTATGTGATAGATGGCCAAGAATCTTAATTCACAGGATTGTTATAAATACAGAAAGATAGATATCCAAGTAGAAAAGTAGACAGATTAGGAATAGTCCATTTCCAGGGAAAAAAAAATTACAAATTAGAAAAAAAAAAATTAAAGGAGTGCCAGGGTGGCTCAGTTGGTTAAGCATCTGCCTTCAGCTCCGGCCATGACCTCAGGGTCCTGGGATCCAGTCCTGCACTGGGCTCCCTGCTCAGTGAAGAGTCTGCTTCTCGCTCTTCTTCAGCCCACTCCCCTGCTCATGCTCTCTTGCATACATGTTCTCTATCTTAAATGAATAAATTAAATTAAATAGAAAAGAAAAATTAAAATATGACAATATGGAGAAACAGGCATTCTTTTTTCCTACTAGAGACTAGAGACATGTTTCTAAAAGTATGTATCTGAGGAACTAAACTGTCCCATACTCTCTAGTCTTCTAATTCTACTCCTAGGACTCTTTCTACAGCAATAACTATTTCTAAAGAAATAGAGGTACCTGGGTGACTCAATTGGTTAAACAATCAACTCTTGGTTTTGGCCCAGGTTTTATACAGGATCTTAATCTCAGGGTGGTAGGATCGAGTCCAACATCAGGCTCCATGCTCAGCATGAAGTCTGCTTGAGATTTTCTCTCCTCCCCCTCTGTTTCTCCTACTGCTTGCATATTCTCCTTCTCTCAAATAAATAAATAAATAAAATCTTTTTTTTTACAAAAAAGGAAATAACTAAGGTCATGGGCAAGCTGTTTCATATAATGATGCTTATTTTCTCATTTATAATAGCCAATAAACAACCTCAAAATTAAATGATAGCTGGAGAAGCATGGAGTATCTGATAAAACTTTCTAACCAAAACTTTTAATGAGAAATTATTTTTCATCCAAAGTAATTCTTATGCTCTGACAAATCCATGTACTCAACTAAGACAGATAAGTGGTACTCACCAATATTTTCTTCCAATTCTTTTATAATTGGAAAACTTACCAGTCATCCAAACCAAAGTTCTTAAAGCAACTACTGTGTGCCCGGCACTGTGCAGGGCCTTGAGAATCCACAACCCCTACCCTTATGTGACTTAAAATCTAGGGGAAGAGACAAAACAATCAAAAATGACACAGGAATAAAAAGTTACAACTGTAATCAGCAACCACAAGAAAACCGCTAAGCAAAGAAAACATCCAGTGGTGAACAGATAAGTCAGGGAAATCAAAAATGGCTCCCAAGGGTAAGATGATTCAGAGTGGAATCTGAAAGAAGAGGGGAATTCTCTGGGTAAAAGAAGGACAGGGCAGGCAAAGGAAAGAGCACACACATAGTTATCCTTCACATGAAGAAAGTATATGGATGTAGAAAAGAGAATGTCTACAAAAGCATATGCACTTGATACTTTTCTGAACACACACACACACACACACACATACATACACACAAACTACAAGGACCATCAAATTATTAATAGTGGTTATCTATGGTTGTGTAATGTTTGTCCCTACCAACCCTGCCTCCTTGTTTTCCTATTTTCTCTTTTATCTTTTTTTGTATTAATTTTGTAAATAGAAATATAAGTATGATGGGCACTTGGGTGGCCCAATTGGTTAAACTTCTGCCTTTGGCTCAGGTCATGATCCCAGGGTCCTGAGATGGAGCCCCGCATGAGGTTCCCTGCTCAGTGGAGAGCCTATGCCTCCCTTTCCCTCTTCCCCTCCCCCCACCATGTTCCATGCACTCTCTCTCCCTCTCCTTTTCTCCCTCTCGTTCTCTGTATCTCAAATAAATAAAATCTTTAAATAAAAAAAAGAAATACAAAGTATGAAATAGGACAGAAAGATGTATGATTCCTTACTGATACTACCCCATTTCCATGTGTACAATGTTGTGTTATCCAAGCCAATCCCGACTCGCAGCCAGCTCTAAATTGCCCTTTTAACCGGAGAAAAAGTTAAGAGAAGCTATAAACTCCAGCGTAAGCTGTGTTTTCTCACTTGCATATCTTTAGTTACAAATGACTATTTACCTGTCAGTTGGGTTGAGAACACCCATAGGTTTTCCTTTGAAGTGAACCTCTTGGATTTAAAGAGATTTTTTTTAAGCTCTTGAAGGTTTGCTTGATCTAAAGTCTCAGAGACGTTTGAAGTTGTGACTTAATGGAAGATTATTTTTATTCATAGTGATCAAGCAGTTAATGAGATAAAGTAGTGAGGAGACAAGCTTAATAGAATATGTGGTTGCACCGCATGTTAATCTTTATAAAGGCAGAATGAAAATAACAGGAAACCAGGAAGAAATTGGGACAGATGGCTGAACAGCTCAAACACAGGAAAAACAACTCATCCCTGCATAGGGCTTTCAAAAGCAAACCCCTCTCATGTTGAGTTCAATAGATAAAAAGGTGACAGAGAATAAGAAGATGGAAAGCCAGGACTAAAATTTTTCTGGTGGCTGTTCTCTTGAGACTTTCCCTAACCTTTCCTCAATCCCTTCCCCAACCCTTCACCAAAGGACAAAATGCATCTGGAGCAGCTACAGCTTTTCAATATGGGAGGAACACAAACAGTGAAGATAGTCGCCATCTGCCTCAGTGGTCTATTATGCAGCATTTTAACCTCCCTAAGTTATAACAAAATGAGGGGTGTTTCCAGCCTGGGACAAGCTCAGCAACAGTGCACTAGAGAGGCCACTAAGGAAGCAGATGGCAAGAGAGGGGAAGAGAATGTCACTTCATTTACTCTCCATGTTAGTTCCGTACCATATTTGTTGTTGTTTCCTTGTTTTTTCAGGCCAGGGGAGAAAAATTCTGACTGCCTAATTATCCATTTAAGTCAGAAGATTGATAAAGCCTAATTAGCCACAGAGGAGAAAATGAAATTTGTCATTAAAAGGTATTCCTTTTGAGGAATTTGGGTGGCTCAGTTGGTTAGGCATCTGCCTTCAGCTCAGGTCCTGATCCCAGGACCCACATCAGGCTCCCTGCTCAGCGGGGAGCCTGCTTCTCCCTCTTCTTGCCCTTCCCCCTGCTTGTGCACTCTCTGTCTCTCTGCCAAATAAATAAATAAATCTTTTTTTAAAAAGTCTTATTCCTTTTAACCCACTAACATGGAGGTGGAGCCAAGTGTGAATACCTTTAGTATTTAAAGTAGTCAGTGAAATACATTTTGGGAAACTGGCATAGCTATATTTCCCAGAGGGTATCTTCTGAAAACTAACCTGCATCTTACACTTTGAGGATGCCTTCTTAAAGTGCAGATTCTTAGGCCCACCCCAGCTACTGATTCATTGGGACCAAGGAATCTGCATTTTTCAAACATTTTAGACATACTTACATTCTGTATTTTATATCCCATGTCTGAAATCCTAGGGAGTCTATATATCTGCAAGGTCTTATTACAGTGGGATTTGGGAACTGGAGTTAATGTTAGATTGGGCTTTACTTCTAGAATCCACAGACCCTTGTGCAGAGGGGATACACCTGCAAAGAAAAACCCTTTGGCTTCTGCTCTCTGTGTGTTGGTTCCACCAACCCAGGAGCTTAGAGTTAGCATCAGGACTGGGGTCTTTGTAAACCTCTGAAAGGGACAGACTCCTTGTCCCTTCCTTTTGTCAATGGTAGATTGGTCTTTTAGTCTGCCTTTTTAATAAAGAAAAACACTCTTTAGGAGAGATGGATATATAGGAGGTCTCAATTCTCACTCCACACCTTGGGTGAGCCTCCAACCTTGTCCTCTGCCCTCCCCTAACCTAAAATATACTACTATGATTATTGTCCCTCAAGGAAGCTCTGCCTTTAGCACTCAATTACCTCTCTGAGTCACTTCTTTCCCTTCCAGTTTCTGGCCCCAGAGATTTTCCTTTCTTGATCACAAGCTCAGTTAGGCATTTATAATGATGTTGGATATATTTTATCCAACATTTCTAGGAGTTGTGTAGTGGGAGGGTTTTCCGGGCTCTGTTGCCTTATGTATTGCCGGAAATAGAAGTTCTTGAAACTGCATTCTTAGCAAGCACCACAAATGACTCTTATCTACACACTAAAATTTGAGGATATTGTAATCTTGGTAAGTAATGGGACTTTATAGTTGTATAACAGTAGTTTATAAAATGTCCTCACATTTATTTATTTCATTTCATCCTTGCAACAGCCTTGCAAAGTAAGCAGGACTGGTATTTTTACTCCCAACTTCCTGATGATAAAGCCTAATCACGTTAAATTTCTTGCCCAAAAACATAAAAGTAGTTAGGACTAGACCCCAGATATTCTAGTAAATCTATTATATCAGACTACACTGTTCCTAGGGTAATAACTTAACGAGATCATTATCTATCACATGACACAAACCACATCTTTTCACATCAACATGAAGGAGGTAGAATCAAATATTCTTTGGAGTCCCTGGGTCTGTTTTCCCTCTCTGTGTATGTCAAACACTGAAGTGGAGATTTCTCGAAGAGCAATTTCTCCAATTAAAAACATGGCACCTGAAACTAATGTAACAGTATATGTCAATTTTACTCCAGTAATAAATTTTAAAAATAAATCAAAAACAAAACAACATGCATGGCAATTACTTTTTAAATGATCTCTATAGTAGATTGACAGTATTTATAAGATAATCTGTTATTTTTAATAATCATCTTCAACTTTGTAAGAAACTTAGATTGTTGTGTCAATGCACGGTCCCTAGAAGGTCTCTTCTGTAAGGGGAAACTCTAACTTCTTCTGGCTCCTAAGGGATTAAGGAGCCTGGTTGAAATATTTTTCCTATTCCCCATTCTCCAGATCATGGGAATTAGTTGAATTTTAGTGTTAATTTTCTGGCCTTCAGAGAGTCAGTGGAGGGGCTCATGGTCCATGCGATGGTGGGACCACTACAAGACCTCAGTCACATCACTGTTTCTGGGTCTGCATTTGGTCATTACTCTCACAATCACATTCATTCTGCAAACATTTGAGCACCTACAATGTGCCTGAAAATAAACTAGAGACTGTCTCATACCAGCCTATTTTGTAATACTCTGTAAGGAAATTTTACTATGGAATTAACACTGCAATTCCAGATTGTTCAAAGGACCTTTTAACAATCATACAACTAAAATATTTTTTGGCTCTGTCCAGTGTTAACAGAGTCTTCCCTTTCCACTTGGAGTTATGCTCCTTTTCTCCTATCTTTAGGATTTACAGAGAATAAGTGTCTTCCCTATAGAAGATATGCCAAGAATTTTTTCACAAGCACAAATTGCCATGAAGACTTAAAAGAATTTGTTTAAAGGGAAGTTAATTAATTTTATTTTAGAGTTGTTGTTCAAATGTCTTTGAAATTGCTGCCTTTTTCCCTTTAGGGCCAAGCTGATTTTCTTTAGTTCCTTTGGCCATGGTAATTTGCATACATGTGAAAACATTTTATCTGCATTAATATTCCAGAACATGACTAGTCTGTATAGTCAGGAAGACAATCAGTTTGGCCAGTAATCCCAAGTATCTATCAGTGAGTGGATAAGAGAACCCACAACACTACATATATCCAATAAAAAACTCAACTACCATCCAAAAAAATGAGGTGAACTTACGTTGACTATACCAAATGAAAGTTCAAGTTATATCATTAAATGAAAAAAGTTAAATTAGAAAACAAGCCATAAGTTTGGATCCCATTCATATAGATGCTTAGAAATAGGTTAATTCTGAGAAAGGAAAAGGAAAATTAAGCATTCAGGCATAATGTTTTTATTAATTTATTTATTTGACAGAGAGAGTGGGTGAGTGCATGCCTACAGAGGGGAGGGGACAGAGAGAGAAGGAGAGAAGCTCAAGCAACTCCCTACTGAGTACAGATCCTGCTGTAGGGCTCAATTTCACAACTCAAGAATATTTTTCCCAATTATATCTAAGCCACCAAATACTCCCTAAGTGATTATTATTGTGATTGCCCTCTAAAATTACTAGATAAGGAGACAATTCCACAATTCTCCTTGTAAAAATGCTTGAGTTGTCTTTCTCCACATACAGAAACCAAAGAATAATTTCAGTAAATTTTAAAATGTATTGTGCTCTTACAATGTAAGATCATAGATGTAAAAGCGTTAGCCAAAAAGAGAAGGAAAAAGAAGAGCACTAAAATCCAAAATCTAAAGGTTATAACTCTTCCAGCACTTCTACACAGACAGGGACTAGAGACAGCAACAATATGAAAGAGCACTGGGCTTGAGCTCTATTTCCATAGAATGTATAAATCAAGAAAATGCCAATGGGCCATATTTTCAAATTGGTGAGAGGGTGAAAAACTAATTGAACTGAGATAGACCAACTTCCTTGATGCTTCTGATGTCCTGTAGTAAGAATATCCCCGATGGAAAAGAAACTACCTCTGGTTCTAGCTCTAAGAGAGAAACTGGATTTTGTCTGATGGAAAATTCTAGGAACTGAACAAGGTTTCAAAATTTTCTATGGAAGCATTTTTAGTGGTATAAGAGTTTCAATGCCTTTGGATATAGCAACAACCTGATTGTTTCCTTTTTTTTTTTTTAAGATTTTATTTATTCATTTGACAGAGAGAAACACAGCCAGAGAGGAAACACAAGCAGGGGGAATGAGAGAGGGAGAAGCAGGCCTCCTGCCAAGGAGGGAGCCTGATGTGGGGCTCGATCCCGGGACTCCGGGATCCTGACCTAAGCCAAAGGCAGATGCTTCACAACTGAGCCACCCAGGCATCCCTGATTGCTTCCTTTTACAAGTATATACATATGTACATATATATATATATATATATATATATATATATATATATATGCATATATCATATCTATACAAGACCAGCAGTTTAATTATCCTCTACTGCAGTACTTCTCAACCTTTCTGTGGTAAAGGACAAGTCTTGTTGTTTTTTTTTATTAACATCCATATCCTTGGAGGTTGATGACAATAAGTAGTTTGAACTATATGTGATTCATCACATGGGTGTGACAATCACCCAACTGGCCCAGACACTGATTAACAAAAGGAATTGGGGGCACCTGAGTGGCTCAGTAGTTAAGTGTCCGCCTTCAGCTCAGGTCATAATCCCAGGGTCCTGGAATCAAGCCCCACATGAGCCTGCTTTCCATCTCTCATTGCCCCCTGCTTGTGTTCTTTCTCTCACTGTTTCTCTCTGTCAAATAAATAAATAAAGTCTTAAAAAAAAAGTTGACCTATACTTTAAAAACAAACAAAACAAAAGGAATCCACTAATCATCTGATCAGATGTGATAGCAGTGACAAATTGCTGTAAAAATTTCTAAATACTAAGTCCCCATTTCTATTCTTCTCTTGACTGATCCTAGTAACAAACAGTGCTGGTTAACATGCAATTTAAGTAGCACTGGTTTAAAAAAAAAAAATGTATATCCTATCTCAATCCATAGTACAAAACATCTTCAAATCAGGTACTGATCAAAAAAGAGACGTATTTAAACAAAAGACATAAACAATTTAAGCACAGATGATAAAACACAGACAATTGAAGCAAAAATGTCCTACTGTTCCTCTTTTACACTTTTTGCCCAGTTTAATTGACAAGTATCTTGACACAGCAAAGCAATCTGTTTCCAAAAACTGCCACCCTTTGCAACTATTTATCTTCATGAATTATAATTTTCTCAATATTGTGCAATCAAAATAAGATAAATTGGATACTGGATTGAAAAAATACTAGCCAACATTCCTGCAGAGATGCTCTTTGAAAAAATTTAAATTCCACTATAAAACACATGACCCCAGTAGAGATGCACAATATACAACGGACCTGAAACATCTTGCAGAAATAAGTTGGATTAACCTTTCAGGGGTTTGTGAGTTATTTAATCCACAAATCCCATTCTTTACATTATATCAAGGAGCATGCTGATTTACATATTTTGAAAAATGCTGTTGAAGACCCCCTATAAAGTACCTTTTCATTTCTAAAGCCTCAAACTTCCTGAATCTCTATATGCTAATTCAGATACCTTAACATTTCATTACCCATCCCCTCTCTCCTCAACATGTACATTTTTTTAACAATTGTATTTATTTGAGAGAGAAACTGAGAGAGCAAGAAAGAGAGAGAGAGCATGAGCAGGGGCAGAGAAGAGGAGCAGAGGGACAGGGAGAGGCAGACTCCCTGCTGAGCAGGGAGCCTGATGTAGGACTCGATCCCAGGACCCTGGAATCATGACCTGAGCTGAAGGCAGATGCTTAACTGAGTCACTCAGGCATCCCTACACACTTTTTAAATGCCTCCAAAATCTTTATTTTAGGCCTGGGAATGAAAGACATCTTAGGTCTTCCCTTTCCACTATTGACACTCAGAGCTTTCTTTGGAGCATAATTTATCAGTTCCAGGACAACTAGCCATTGTGCTTACAAGTAAAAATACATAAAAGCTGTTTTAAGATACAGATGCTGGAGAGTTGACTAGAATCACACTTTAGCGGAGGACTCAGTCTTTTAACCAATAACCCAGTGAGCAGAATTCAAATCTGTACTTCAGCCAAACTGTAGTGTATTATGAGCTCATATGATCACCTGAGGTTACTGAAAGCAAAACTGTTAAATCTATCATTGCCAAGGTTTTATGGAATGATAGTGAACTCCCTCCTGCCCAAAGACCTATGTAACCAACACTAAAGCTCATAGCAAATTGGATGAAGCTCATGAAATCCATCTGATCCTGTGAAACACGGTTTCTCAACTTGAGAAGCCCAGACTATTTCATAGGAAGTCCCTTGTTAAAAATGCAGTTTTCTTTGGATTGTAGTGATAATAAGTCAATTGCATAAATGACTAAAATAAACATTGAAATGTACACATTCACTGAATTAACTGAATGGTATGCAAATTATACTTTAATGAATATGTTAAAAGTGAAAAAAAAAATTTTAACTCAGCTCCTGGGGCCCATCCATAAAGATTCAGAGGTAGTAGATGTGTGACAGAGTTTAGGAATTCATATGTTTTTGCAAAGATACTAGTAATTCTGAAACCAATGCTTAGGCTACAGGTTCTGAATTGTATCTTGGAATTAAGCTGGACCATCAGAAAGCAGCATTTGCCTGGATTACATATGAAATTATTTGAGTTGCTGTCATCAAGGAATGCCACCATATGAAATGTTATTCATTTGCTTTAGGATATTACAGTATCATTCAGTACATCTCATAAGGGGGAAGAGGAATTATGTCATCTGATTATAGCTCTCAATCAGCTCTCAACTGATAGCAGTAAGACAGGCAGTTAAAAAAAAAAGCCTCTATGAAAATACATCTTAAATATGACTTAAAAAGATACAGAAAATATAAATAGAATACTAGCATGTTAAAAATTAAATCAATACACACACACACACAGAAACAGCAAGCCAAGACTGGTTAAAAGGAAGATTCTCCCAAATTTTAAGGAATAAATAACCCTAATCTCATACAGACTATTGCAGAGAATTGAGAAAGGCAGCAAACAGCCCAATTTATTTTATGAACCTAGAAAAACCATATCTCAAAGATAAATAAGGAATGTGTGTGAAGGAAAAAAAAATACTAACACACCTGAGCTTAGTTGTAAAAATAACTTTTAAAAACGAGTTCACAAACTAAATCCAGTAATATCAGCTCCCTACTTCACACCATACAAAAATAGTAATTCAAAACAGATCATAGACCTATATATAAAACTGAAAATTATGAAGCTTCTAGGAGAAAGTAAGAGAAAATCTCTACAACTGCAAGGTGGACAAAAGTGCTTAGATAGATAGAACATAGAAGACACCAGTCACAAAAGGACAAAAAAAAGATAAGGACTTCAGCATTAGACAACTTCACTTTTTTTTTTTTAACAACTTCACTTTTCAAAGACATTTTCTAAAGTTAAAAAGTAAATCACGTACTAGGAAAGAATATTCCAAAAACATATATCAAATAAAGGACTTGATGACCAGAATATACATAAGAAACACCACAACTCAATTATAAGTCCAATTTTTAAAATACACCAAAACTTTAAACAGACACTTCATAAAGAAGATGTACAAAAGCCAAGAAGCACAAGAAAGATGGAAAACGTCATTATTCATCAGGAATATGCTAATTAAAACCATAATGAGCTATCACTATACATAGATTAGAATGGCTAGAAGATCAAAAATAATCATACCAAGTAGATGCAAGGATATGAAGCAACTGGAATTCTCTAAGACTGCTGACAGGAATAGCAAATAGAACATCCACTTTAGAAAATAGCTTGGCAGTTTTGTTTTGTTTAATTAAACATTCACCTACCCAGCCATGGACAGGAAAGGAGGCAGGCAAAGAGATCTCCTATAATCCATTCTATTTCTAGGTATTCACTCAAGAAAAATAAAAATATATGCCCATACAAAGATTTGTACATTGATAATAATAGCTTATTTTTAGTAGGCAACTGCAACAACCCAAATGTCCATCAAGAGGTAAATGGATAAACTGTAATATGTCTATAAATGGAATACTACTCATCCATAAAAAGAAGTGAAGGGTAGTTTTCACTATAGAAATCTATCACTCATTGTAGTAATAATTAAAGAAGAGGATTATGATCATTCGTTAATACAGAAAAATGCCCTTTTAAAATCCAAAATCCATTCAGACACTAAAAATAAAGCAAACAAGGAAAGAAAAAGACACCACCTCAAACTGATAAATGGTATGGCAAAGAAAATACTTAATGATGAAATGTGAGAAACATTTCCTTTCAAGTCAGAAACTAGCCAAGGCTGTCCAACCCTGTTCTATTTAACATTGAACTGGAGGACAGACAACTCAATAAGAAATAAAATGCACAACATTGGAAAAGGAAAAATAATTGTTATTCACAGGCAATGACATTATGAACCTAGAAAATAGAAAATACAGATTATTCTATGGAAAAATTAGAACAAAATATTAGAACAAATTAAGTGTGTCTAAGTGTGGCAGAGCTCCCTGGTTTTGGAGCGGTGAAGCCAAATGCAAAGATGGAGCTAAGAACTGGGCTTTCAGCTTGGGGTTACCTTAAACCATGATCCAAGGCACAGTCAGGCCACTGCTCTTTGAGCAGGAACCCCCACAGGTGGTAGATCCATGGAGATGTCCTCCTTACTCCACTGGGAGGAGTGGCATGGGGGCATGCTGTAGGAATATGCTGGGTTTAGAGACTCCAGTTGGGGAGAATTCAGAGAGAGAAACACTCAGTGATAGGCTGGGTGAGCACAGGGTGTGGCCGGAAACCAGGGAGACAGGTGTGATTGACTGCTTTTCTCTAAGGGTGCACTGAGGAGTGGGGTCCTGAGCTCTCAGCTCTTCTGGGCCAAAGACTGGGAGGCTGCCATCTTCATTCCCGTCCTCCAAAGCTGTACAGAAAGCGTTCAGGGGAAAAAGCTTCCGAGAGCAAACCTGAGCAAATTGCTTAGCTTGGCACCTAAAGGGTGGGACAGTTCCAACTCAGGCAAAGACATTTGAGGATCACTGCAGCAGGCCCCTCCCCCAGAACATGAGCAAGAACATCCAGCCAAGACCAAGTTCATGGATCAATGAGAACTGTGGAACTTCAGAGCTAGGGGAATGCATCACATAGAATTCACAGGGTTTTTCCCCATGATTCTTTAGTCTTTCAAAGTTAAATTTTTTTTATTTTATTTTTTCTTATTCTAGTTCTTTAATTTTTTCTCTTTCTTATTTTAACGTTTTTAACTATTTTATCTTATCAATATCTTTAAAAAAACTTTTTTAATTTTCATTGCTATAGTCACATTCTATCCCTTCATCATATTTAAGTTTATTTTTTGTATATATATAGGTTTTTCTTCCTTTAAAATTTCGGGATACAGTCTCTTCAAAATAGATCAAAATATACTCTAAATTTAGCTCATGGCTTTGTTCTAGTCTCCAGCCTCATCACATTCTTTACAATTTTTTTTCTTTTTTCAACCAACTTCTTATCAATTCCTTTTTTAGAATCTTTTTAAATTTCATCTTTCAGTCATATTCCATCCTTTCATCATGTATCCCCTTATTATTGTACATATATCAGTTTTTCTTTCTCTAAAATTTGGGAGGCAGTTTCTTCTAATGGACCAAAACACACCCAAAATCAAGTGTGTAGCTCTGCTCTATTCACCACTCTAATCATATATAGAGAGAGAGAGACAATTAGAGATAAAGACAGAAATTTTTTTTTTCCTCCTCTCTTCTCTCCCATTTTGGGTCTCTTCTGATTTGGTTAGTGTGTATTTTTCTGGGGTTGTTGCTACCATTTTAGTATTTTGTTCTCATATTCATCTATTATTATCTGGATAAAATGACAAGGCAGAAAAACTCATCTCAAAAAAAAAGCACAAGAGGCAGTACCAATGGCTAGGGACCTAATCAATAGAGATATTAGTAATATGTCAGAACTAGAGTTCAGAGTGACAATTATCAAGGTGCTAGCTGGGCTCAAAAAAAGCATGGAAGATATTAGGCAATCCCTTGATGGAAAAATAAAATCCCTTTCTGGATAAATAAAAGAACTAAAATCTAACCAAGTTGAAATCCAAAAGGCTATTAATGAGGTGCAATCAAAAATGGAGGCCTTTACTGCTAGGATAAATGAGGCAGAAGAGAGAATTAGTGATATAGAAGACCGAATCATGGAAAATAAAGAAGTTGAGAAAAAGAGAAACAAACAACTCCTGGACCACTAAGGGGGAATTTGAGAGATAAGTAATACCGTAAGATAAAACAATATTAGAATAACTGGGATCCCAGAAGAAGAAGAAAGAGAGAGGGGGGCAGAAGGTATATGGGAGCAAATTACAGCAAAGAACTTCCCTAATTTGGCAAAGGCAACAAGCATCAAAATCCAGGAGGCACAGAGAGCCCTCCTCAAAATCAGTAACATAGTCCACATCCTGTCATCTAATAGTAAAACTTACAAGTTTCAGAGACAAAGAGAAAATCCTGAAAGCAGCTTGGGATATGAGGTCTGTAACATGGGAGTAATATTAGACTAGCAGCAGATATATCCAAAGAACTGGCAGGCCAGAAAGGACTGGTAAAGGAAAAAAATATGAGGCCAAGAATACTGTATTCAGCTAAGCTGTCATTGAAAATAGAAGGAGAGATAAAAACTTCCAGGACAAACAAAAACTAAAAGAATTTGCAAAGACCAAGTCAGACCCACAGGAAATATTGTAAGGGGTCCTCTAACTGGAGACAGAGCCTAAATGTAACAGACCAGAAAGGAACAGAGACAGTATACAGTAACAGTCACATTATAGGCAATACAATAGCACTAAGTTGCTAAATATAACTATCGTATATTTCAATAGTTACCCTGAATGTAAATGGGCTAAATGCCCCCAATCAAAAGACACAGGGTAGCAAATGGATAAAAAAACAAGACCCATGGATATGCTGTCTTTAAGAAACTCATTTTAGACCCAAAGACATCTCCAGATTTAAAGCAAGGGGGTAAAAAACCATTTACCATGCTTATGGACATCAGAAGAAAGCTGGGGTGGCAATCCTTATATCAGGCAAATTAGATTTTAAGCCAAAGACTAGAATAAGAGATGAGAAATGATACTATATCATACTTAAAGGGTCTGTTCAACAATAAGATCTAACAATTGTAAATATCTATGCCTCTAACAGGGGATCAGCCAATTATATAAACCAATTAATAACTAAATCAAAGAAACACATCAATAATAATACAATAATAGTAGGGGACTTTAACACCCCCCTCACTGAAACAGACAGATCATCTAAGCAAAAGACTAGCAAGGATATTAAGGCTTTAAATGACACACTGGACCAGATGGACATCACAGATATGTTTAGAACATTCCCTTCCAAAGCAATAGAATATCCTTTCTTCTCAGGTGCACATGGAACATTCCCAAGAACAGATTACATCCTGGGTCACAAATCAGGTCTCAACTGGTACCAAAAGATTGGGATCATTCCCTGCATATTTTCAGATCGCAGTGCTTTGAAACTAGAACTTAACTATAAGAGGAAAGCTGGAAAGAACTCAAATACATGGAGGCTAAAAAGCATCTTACTAAAAAAATGAATGGGTCAACCAGGAAATTAAAGAAGAATTAACAAAAATTCATGGAAACAAATTAAAATGAAAACACAACTGTTCAAAATCTTTGGAATACAGCAAAAGTGGTCCTGTGAAGAAAGTATATAGCAATACAAGCCTTTCTCAAGAAACAAGAAAGGTCTCAAGTATATAACCTAACTCTACACCTAAAGGAGCTAGAGAAAGAATAGCAAAGAAAGCCTAAACCCAACAGGAGAAGAGAAATAATAAAGATTAGGGCAGAAATCAATGAAATAGGGACATCTGGGTGGCTCAGTCGGTTGAGTGGCTGCTTCAGCTCAGGTCCTGATCCCAGGGTCCTGGGATCGAGTCCTACATCAGGATCCCTCTCCCTCCTGCTCCCTCTGCTTGTGTACTCTCTCTGTATCAAATAAATAAGTAAAATCTTTTTTAAAAAAGAGAGAGATAAAAGTTTAATAACCACCTAAACAAAGATTTGAAACTCTGGCATGTGAGCTACAGAATGGCTTCATTCTCCAAAGGGCAGATATGAGACCAAGACCAGATATTACAGGGAAGTGGCAAACATCAAGATTCCTAGAAGAAGAATACCCCAATAATTAGTGCAGTATAAGAATAAAGACAGAATCATTGTGATGTCAGGAACAATTTCTTTGGACATGTTCAAATGGGCACGTGGGATGTCTGGTCAGGCTGGGTGTTAAAAAGGAGCCTAAAATAAAAGACTAGAAGTATGGCAGGTTTTTGTGATCTTACTGTGTGTCTCAGAAAGATAACAACTGAACTTGCAGGCTTGGGTCTGAACTACCAGTAGCCTCGCTGTGCTCAAGTTCTGCTCTGAAAATACTGACTCCGAAGGCAATCAAAGTCAAGGCTTTGACTCGAATTTACACTATGTTTCAACAAAAGGAATTTCTTAGGAATTATATATGTATTGCATTTGTAAGATGTTCATGGCACAAATGCTACTAGAAACCTCTTCTAGAATTTGAAAAAACAACTTTGCAGAAATGCTTTGAGACTGGCAGAGATGATCCTCCATAACCACTGCTGTCTCCTACATTTGATAACTTCTTCCCTACATCTGATAATCCAGAAACTGTGCCTGTCATTTACAGTATTTTTTGTGCCACTCTGAAAGATAAAGTCTTGTGATTGTTTCACAAAGGAAGAAACTGAGGCACAGAGAGGGTAAGTCAGTTGCTCAAACACACGGCCAATAAATCCTATACTCCTAACCAGATGGCCCAGTGCCCAGGTAGGTTGAATAACCCTTCAGACAGAAAGCATTGACTTTCTCTTTGTTGTTGTTTTGTGTTGTTTGTTTGTTGTTGTCTTTTTTTTCATTCATTTTGTTTTACCTGAGAAGTTCTTTGGAAGCTCCAGCCTACCTGTTCCTTTGTTCCAGAAACACCCTTGCATGATTCTCAAAAGGGATGTCCATTTGTTGTGTTAGAGAAACCAGAAAAGAAAACAGGATAAGGTAGCTCTCTTTATCCAGAGATGCAGTTATTTGGGAGCTCCTGGATGGAGTTTAAGACAAAAATGTTCACCCCTTTCCCAGGTCTTTTTCCCCCCAAATATATTACTTCACAAATCAGGCAAATACTATACAGCACATTGCCACATCAGTAAAAACTAGAAAATAAATGTTACCCCAAGGAGAACAAAGAATGATTAGAGTTAATCTTTATTGTTCCTTTCCATTAAAAAAAAGCAGTAACAACTGTAAAAACTTTAAAAAAGGAAACTTCCCTAGAAATCAAATAAAATATTGTTGCTATTTTCGAGAGTTGGTCTACCAAATAAGGCAGCCTCTGCAAGTCTATTCAGAAAGATATAAAAGTTCATTCACTTGGGGCCCCAATGTAGGCTTATCATCAGCATACTGATATTAAAAAGTACAAAGAGAGTGATAAATTGGATTGCTTCATGTATTTATTTCAAACCGTCTCTGGATCTTTCTTGATTTCTGGGGGTAGGGAAAAGGTTAGTGGTTGGATAGACAGCTATTTGTGTGGAATCTTCTGGAGGGGCTTGGACCAAATGACCCTTCAAGGTGGTTAGGCGTCTTTCGAGTCCATCAACTGTTTTTATATCCAATCCCAGATCAGACAAGCTTCACTAACCACCGAAGTTTGGGACAAAAGCCAGTGGCAACCCACACGTCCCTGTGGTCCTCCTGCCTTCTGGCAACCTCCAGGACCAGATTGGAAAATCTGTGCCCGGTGTGGGGGCCAAGTTTGGTACGATCTGGGGATGATTTATATGGCTTTGGTTGGAGTCCACATGATACGTGCTACTTTGGCCAAGTTTAGCTTTGGGGTTTCTGACTCATTTGAAATAAAATATATCAAGTGGAGACAGATGGGCTCCCCAACAGGGATCAGAAGGGTCTCCTCCAAATCCTGTGGGACACCAAGACAACCAAATTCCCCACCTCCCTACTCAAAAGTCCAAAACAACATGCAGCACAGGTGGTGTCAGGGTGAAGGACTTGGATTACAAGTGTTTCCCAGGATTTGCCAAAAATAAAAATAAATTGCTTTTAATTTCTGAAAGGAGAAAGGCTGGATTGATTTTACAGACTCTCCTCTAAACAGCAATTTACATGCTGAAACTGTAAAGCTGAGGGTAAAATATCCCTTCCTGGTGATTTGAAATCCGTTGATTAATTTCAAGTTGATGACCTTGCTCCCCTACAACAATAGAACTTTAATTCATCTCACTCAGGCTGCCTCTAACTAGTTTTCAACAATCACAAAACCAGCAAGTAGTGGCTGTTTGGTGGATAGAATCCCTATTAATAAATACAAATTAAATGAAGCATATCAAAAGAACCTGATCCCAATACCAAAATAAATAGGATTTTCTCTGAATTTAAGGGCAAAATACATCCCCATAGGAAGAATCTCAGATACTCTAAGTGAACTCTGTACAATAAAAACAAAATGCAAGCCACAAATTCAAGACGCTAATTTTTAAATTTTATAGAACAGGCAAAATTAATTTTTAGATTTTTCTATTTAACACAACCTATCAAAAATATTATGACTTCGACATGCAATCAGTATAAAAGGACGGATGAGATTTTTTTTTAAAGATTTTATTTATTTATTTGACAGAGAGATCACAAGTAGGCAGAGAGGCAGGCAGAGGAAACAGGCTCCCTGCTGAGCCGAGAGCCCGCGATGGGCCTGGATCCAGGACCCTGAGATCATGACCTGAGCTGAAGGCAGAGGCTTTAACCCACTGAGCCACCCAGGCGCCCGAAATTTTTTTTTATGTTCTTTTTCCATCTAAGTCTTTGAATTCCAGTGTGCATTTTACTCTTAACAGCATCTCAGTTTGGACTTTCCACATTTCAAGTGCTCAATCGGCTTATGTGACTAGGCGTTACCAACAATGGATGGTGCAGCCGGAAGGTAACAACCACACTTAATATCTTTCAGTAAGCAAATATCATAGCCAGTTCTGACACAGGCTTGGCTAGATGAAGCCTGCCTTTGATCTCACAGAAATGGCAACATGTGGGACATAGTATCGTAGCAGGCTACCAGGACTCTGGGGAAAACCTGCCTAAGCCTTTACCACGGTATGCCTCAGTTTCCCTATCTGTAAAATCTAGCTAACTCACATGGTTTAACAGGTGAAATTAGTGGATACTAGCTGAGTACTTGGAATCACATCTGCTGTGTCATACTGATCAACAAATCAGAGGAGGCCGATCAGAAATACCAGAAAGGCAAAGACTGTTCCTCATTCATCACCGTTAGTCCCAGGACCTAGTACAGTTCTGGGACACGGAATGTGGTCAGTGAACATTTTAGAGTGGTGGACACTGTGATGTGCAGTCCAGATCCAACTTTCAGAAATAAAAGGAATTTTACCCAGGCTGCTGGGAGTGCTGCCAGCAAACAGCCCTCCGCTATCATCTCCCTTTGGGGATTGCCTCAACTGAAGACTGAAGGCTTGCTAAAATCAAGCACCTTTCCAAGGTTGTTTGTTTATATTACAGGGCAGGCTCCCTCCTCCTCAGGAAGGACAGCACTAAAAGGCCACTTCTGCTCCAGAGCCCCTCTTCCTTATGTATGTATCCTTGGGCATGCATGTGAATCTCCCCACCCCCCTCCTACTTCCCCCTCCCCTCCCTTCCACAGGTGTTGATCCCAAGAGCACTGGCTAATAAACCTCCTACCTGCTAATACACAACTGGTGATAATATGAAACAAGAGCTGTCTGTTAAAAGAAGAGTTAAGACAATAACTAATATTTATCAGTGTTTTCCTAACAATTTCTATTAACCAGGTCAGTGTAAGTGTTGCCTGTATACGGCTCACCAGGGACGATGACTTTGAGTCTTCCCATCAGCAGCTCATTTTTTGCAAGGCACACAACCACGCCGTGACAGAAAAAAAATGAGCATAGCTGCAAGCACTGGGACTCTTTCAAGAAAGGCTCTTTCTTCTTGAGGTTATCCAAGACCCGCACGCTACAACCAGATGCATGCATGCCGGAGTGAGCCCAAACCACAGAGTTCTCTCGCATCTCGGACTTTCAAATTCTTAAATTTGCCCTTTACTTAAAAAAGTCAATGATTTCACCAAGAAAGTTTGATTAGTTTCTTTTACTTTCTGTAATGAAGTGCCATCCTTTTTACACTTGAAAGGATCTTTGTAATAATGCAACATTGATCTTTTGAATACAGATGAGCTAACCTAGATAATAGGATTTAGGATGAGAAAGACCGGACTTGTTCTGATATTTAAGGCTCCAGTGCCATCCAGAGGAATTGTGGCATAAAACATGTTTCCAGAGACATTGTCTGATGCCACATTAATAAATGTAGGATCATGTTTCCTCCTGCACATCGTTTTTATTTTGTTCAGTAGAGAAGTCAAAATGCTGTATCCCCGGATGTCAATCACCCACTGCATAAAAAAGGTGGGGGAGAGGAGAGCTGTAGAGATTTAGCTCTGAAATCTGTTCTCAAGTCTGCTGCTTTAAGCCACAAAGGTCAAGAACTGGGATTCAAACCTGTTACCAGAAAGCAGTTCTGAAAAACTTCAGGAAAAAACGGGAAGTCACTGGTTCAAAAATTATTTTGCACCAGGCTCAACTGAAGAACCGAGGAGGGGAGGTGGGATAGTTTCCCTTTGGAAAACGAAGTAGAGTCTCTAGGAAGTCGGTTGTTATTTTTCCCTCTCCCCATTCCTTAAAAAATAGAGGGAAAAGACAGCCTTTCTGGGGGTCCTGCCCTCCAGGAGAGACTGAGGAAAGACATATGTACAGCCTTCACACGGGGTGACAGCCTGTGCCAATGTCTCCTGTGTAGGGAGCGACATCAGATTTAATGTCACAACAGAATAGTCCCAGAACTATCACAAAAGACCCAATCCAGTGACAAATACAAAAGGATCCTACAAAAAGATGCTATTACTCTCTCTACTTACAGCATGATGGAAATTACCCACTTTTTAAGAAGAATTAAGTCCAAATCTAGTGTGGGTAGGTATCACTAAGTCACAAACAAAAGCAAGTGCTAAGTCTGTGACACTAATTATAAAGTATTTAGAGATGAGAGAGCTCAATATGGGTTAAATTGATCAAAGAAGCCCTTGGGACTTGGATAATATAAGAGCTGATAATTACTGATCTCTTACTATACACTAGGTGGTATGAGAAGCACTTCACATGGGCTATCTCATTTAATCCTCAACAGAACTGTATAAAGGAGTTTCAGTGGCTTTGCTGCAGCCCAAGGTTAAATAACTCCCCCAAGAGTTTACAATTATCAGAAGTCAATTTATCAGACCCTAGAGTCTGAACTCTTCAACACCTACATCCTATAAAACCTGGAAAAGTGCAAGGAAGATTAGAGGGGGCACAGGACCAAGAAGGAAGACCAAGGTATTCTACCAGTCCCAGAGGGAAAGACAAATTGAAATAAAACAGGTAGAGATATGGGGGGCGGGGCATTGTGTGGGGGATAAGGAATACAAAATCAAGTTTAGGGACAGAGTAGGATGCCATACTTTGGAATTACAAATAAAGAGGGCACCTGGGTGCTCAGTCAGTTAGTTAAGCCTCCAGCTCTTCATTTTGGCTCAGGTCATGATCTCAAGGTCATGAGATCAAGACCCTCATCAGGGCTCCGTGCTGGGCATGGAGTTTGCTTAAGATTCTCTCTCTCTCCCTCTGTTGCCCATCCACCCCACCCTTGCCCTTGTCCATATGCACATATGTGCTCTCTCTCTCTTAAAAATAAATAAGTAAAATAATAATAATAATAATAATAATAATAATAATAAGGCCACAGGAACTGGGATAACAGACAGGAGACTACTTACCAGGTGGCTAATATGACAGGGATTTGGTTACCAGGTAAGATGGTAAGAGCACAGTTCTAGATGCAAAATATGAAGTCCCAGCAGAACAGCAGCGGTGATCAGTGCCCTGGATATTCTCCACCTAGGACTACGATTGGCCCCAGAGTCTGGCCTTAGATTCCCCCTACTTAGGAACTCAATAACCTCAACTCTAATGGTCAGCTCTGTAGCCACCAAAACCTGTACGATGACATTCTGGCCCCATGAAATAGTAAAAGAACAGAGAAGGAAAAAAAGGAATGAGAAAAGGAGGTAGAGTTTTAAATTCCTAGATCCAAACGGTTTGAGAAACCCTACATGAAATAGCATCTTTTGAGGGATTTATAATGCACATTAGCACAAAATTTCATTTGAACAAGCAAGCATTTTCCTAACTTATTTGGCCACTGACCCTAAGAGGGCACATTAAGGGAATGAACAGTTGAGAGAAACACGGAGACTCAGAACCACACCCATATAGGCTTCTCGAGAGAAAGAAGAATATTACCCAAAGTGGGGATAGCCTGAGAAAAAAAGGCATGCAGAGGAGCAAAGCTCAACCAGAAATTATGGCCATTTCAAAGAATCACTTTGAAAAAATTAGGACGATGGGTGCCTGGGTGGCTCAGTCGTTAAGCATTTGCCGTCGGCTCAGGTCATGATCCGGGAGTCCCAGGATCGAGTCCCAGGATCGAGCCCCGCAGAGAGCCCCACATAGAGCCCCACATAGAGCCCCTCATCGGGCTCCCTGGTGAGCAGGAAGCCTGCTTCTCCCTCTCTCACTCCCCCTGCTTGTGTACCCTCTCTAGCTGTGTTTCTCTCTGTCAAATAAATAAATAAAATCTTTTTTTAAAAAAAGAAAAAATTACAAAGGAACTAGCAGAACATCTGAGGTTCCTGCACTGTGGAATCCTAACGTAAGCACCGAAGACTGAAGGCACTGGATCTAAGAGTGTGAAATCTGAATTGGGAGGAAATGTTGGGGAGGACAGAGTGGGGGTGGAAAGATGGGATGTGTGATGACAGTGGAAAGGCGGAAACCCAGGGCCTTGAAAACTGACACTTGGTGTAAATGTCAGCACTGTCCCTCAGCCCTATGTACCGTGTGTTTGATGCTCAATCTGTCTCCACTCCTCTCTAGTCATAGGAGACCAAGGCTTAAAGAAGGAATGTGACTTGCCCAACTGCTGAAAGGCATCACAGCCAGGATCCAAGACCAGAGGTAGCTGCCTCCAGAATGTCTGGGCTTGACCACAGTATAAGAACATCTCTAACATACCTTCATGAACAGCCCCTCAAGGGCAAATGCAGTCACTCCCCCAGTCTCCTCAGCTCCCCTGGTTCCTCAGGGTCTCCATTTTCCTGTTAGTCAGCAGAGAGCATCACCTGTGCTTCTTTTCCCACAGGAAATGTTTCATTACAATATAAAGCTACATAAGATCTGTGATATTATTCTTATATATTCACCAAACTCTACCTTCAGCCAACATATTTTTATTCCAGACTCTATTACAGCTGATTTTATTTCAAGGTAATGGGTATTCCCAATCCAGTTACAACATCAGACACTATTCAGGTAACGAAACCAACACTACCCCTTAGAGATTCCTTCTGTGGCTTCCGTTCTTCCAGCAACATGCTTTATTCCCCAGCACCTTTGTTCAGGGCGTGATTAGCTAAGGCCAGCATCCTGCTGCTCACCTCACTCCATAACCTACAGGTGATGCTCCACTCAAAAATTCACCAGTGCTAAGGGCCGTTTGGTTTTTGGTTTTTTTTTTCAATCTCCTCCTTTCCCAAATTTGACTCTGGGAGGCCTGGGGTGAGCAGTACCCCCCCGCCGGGGGGGTAGAGAGCAGATCTCCACTGAGGCTGCCCCACCTGGTTATGGGGACCCCACAGGAGCCCAGGGGTTGCTATAAGCCCTATAAGCTGGCAGGCAGCACCTTGCAGGTGACTGTGCATAGAAAGCCCACCTGAGCCTCAGCTTTGACTTGTAAACAGAGGCTTTGAAAGAGCAAAGTTGTGAGTTTGTCTCCAGTAAAGCAAACTTCCTCTGCTGTTTGCTTTGGGCATTTTGCTGATGTATCTGCAGAGCAAGAATGGATTTCCTGTCTGTTCCTCCAATCCTCCTGGAGCCCCAGGAGCTCAGCTGCCACCTTGAGGCTCCAGAACGGACATCTAGCCCTATCCAGGGCTGAGAGCCCCTCCAAAGCACTGTCCCTCAGCCCTATGTACCGTCTCCCTTAACCCTTTCTTCCCCTGCCCAGGTAGGGTAGTGAATCTGCAACTTACCAAAGAATGAATATTAGGAGGCTCCGTGGAGCTCCAGCCTGAAAATCCATTGACCCCAAGAGGAAGGTAAAACAAAGCGAGGAGGTGGCCAACCACATCATGCTAAGCAGTGTGCCCAGATTTCCAGGGCTGCTGTGAGAGCTCAGTGAGATTATCCCCATTTAACCACAGGGAGAGAAAGATCACCAGAGTGCTGGTACTTTATCCCAGGTCAACCCCAGGTCTGCGCACCTTCAAAAATACACCCATCCCAGGTGCAAAATTCAAGGTGCTAGCAAAGCAGGTGGTTTCCCTAAATACTGCAGCAGAGAAGGCTACATTCAGGCTCATTTTCCTTGGCACATGTGGCTCCTTCATTATCTCTTTCATTTTGCTATTCTAAGACTGACATGGGTATTAAATTCTCATTTTCCTTTTTTATTGTAACAAAAACAGTGCAAATGTGGTTATAATCAGCACCTCCTCTAGTGTCAGGGAAACCAAAGGGGAGACCTGGGTACGTAATGACTACATCTAGCCACAAAGAAGGTGGCTGGGGCCAATTGTCACCCAGACACTGTACAGCCTAGTCATACCAATTGTTCATTATTTCAAGAAAAACAAGAAATTTGGATCTCTAATAGAACTCTTTGTATTTAAGTGTTAGCAACTTTTAAAAACTCAACACTGTATGAACCAATGCAGCATGACCAACCAAATATGCTCATAGGACAGATGTTAGAACTGTCCAAAGTTCTTCAGCAACCTCTGCACTATGCCCCTCTAGGAGGAGACAACAGATTAGCCCTGACTTAAGACCTCCTGCAACTGTAGGGATCAGAGACATTCAGTACCCAGCAGGACTAGACCTCTCTAGAAAGAGACACTTCAGAATTCCCATGATCGTGGGCTTAAGGAAGGTCACACGGTTCCATCTTCAGAGAAAGCTGGCTAGATTCTGCCTACTTAATGGGTGTGGAGAAAGACTAAATACAAAAATTTCCTGAAAGCAATGGCAGGATTTAAGTCATATCTAAGGGTATTGAGGGTCTAGAAGAAGGATAGGCTTCTGTATTATCTTTGCGACATTTCCAATCAAATGCAAAATCAACAGAAGGGTCACTGTGGTAATGAATACCCACCCCAGCTTGTTAGTGCAACAATCTCTCAAAACAGCAAAAAGGAGCATAAATCAACTGCCTTTGCTACCTTTATCAGCATAAACAAAGAGATAAAAATACGATATAAAATTTTAACTATCTTCCCCCATTCTACCTGCAAATATGAAATTCCCCTGTGCTTCAATAAAGGAAAAATACATCCAATGAAGTCTAACAAATGTGCCATCTGTTCAGAAAGCAGAAGGTAGGCATCTTTTACATGTGACACCACTGCCCTCGTGTGGTCTACACACATAATGCAGCTATTCGCCAAGGAGACTTGAAGGGTTATAACTAAAAATTGTACTTCTCATAAATATAAATCATTTATAACATAGGATGATATATGAAAAAATACTTTCATTTTAAGGAACACAAATATCGCTTATATTAAAACCTCCATTTAAATAAGACCCTGCTTCATTCTGCACTGATCTTTCTTACGAAAGGGAAAAGAAATCAAGAGGAGGGAAAATGTGATTAGGAAGCAGCTGGAGAGCCAAGGACACACAACTCTGAGACCTAATGATGCCATCGGTCATTCCCCTGCTGCCGTGCCCATACCTGGCTTCCCACCTCATTGCCTTCCTGAATGGTTCCTGCAAAGGAGGAAAAAAGACCTTTTACTTCCCATTCAGTATTGGCTCCCCACCATCAGTTTGTACCGCCACACATTGGCTTCACCCTTCAAACCCACTGGGGCAAGAGAATCCTAGAGGCTGGTTCCCAGCAGGCATTCTCCGAGGAGATGGCAGGAATTCAGTGCCCAGACAAAGAGAAAGGAAAACTCTCCAGTATGCTGAATCAGACAGAATGGAGACAACATTATACCTACAACTAAGTAAATAATACCTGTATTTTCTTCTATCCCCCACTGACCCCAGGAAGACTGGGTCAGTCAATGAATAAATCTTTAAAATGGAGTATCCACAGACATAAAACAAGGTGTCAGGCACACTCAGGAGAGAAACTTCTCTGAGCCAGCTTTCTTACCTATAAAATGGGGATAATGCTTTCCATCTAATACTTATCATCAGTCTGTGTAGGGGTAAGATACAATGAGACTTCCTTCCTCCAGACAGGTCAAAGGCTGTAGGCTTTTATCACAACATTCTAGTTTGAATTTGGGTGCAAGTGTTAGATTTGAATCTCATTGAAGGTGATTGTTTAGGAAATAATCTGAAAGCTGAGTAGGTTACTTGAGCTTTGTTAACGAGCACATGCCGGCCTGCCTGGTTTATCCCAGTAAGGGTTGAAATCAGGCCAACTGGCTGCAAAAGGGAAGAGCCCTCAATTCCCTCCCCAGGGGAACCCAGCATGGCTGCCAGGCCCCTGCCGCTGGACACCGTGCTAGAGTTGCCAGGTCCTAACCCACCGAGACAAGAGCACTTCTGAGGGCTGGAGACTGCTGTGACAAAGGCCCCTCAACTCCCACCCCTGCCCCGGGACATGCCACAAGATTGAGTGGGACCCTTCCTCCCCAATTGTAATCAGAGGTGAATACGGCTGGTGTTAGTTTTATTTTTACCAGGCATGTCTGCTCTGTGTGAGTACCCAATCCAATTGCAGGGAAAGAATTAGCTGTTTATTTATTCCACCTTTAGAAGTAAGAAATTAATCTTTAATCAGACCTGTAAGTAGAATGGCCCACTGAAGTTTCACTTTGAAAAGACAAGACAGCGCTGTCTGTGGAAATGGTCTTTGGCATCGGACACACCCCAGTTCAAGGCTTACCTCTGCACTTACTGGCTGTGTGATCTCAGCAAATTAATCCATGTCTTTGAGTTTATATCCTAATCTAAAAAAAATGAGGATCACGGTTTCTAATTCTTGGGTTTGTGTGAGAATGTATGCATGCCTGGAAAGATCTTAGCCTAGGCCCTGGCACATCACACATGCTAAAGAATGATAAGAAAACTGGCACCGTAAATAAATGAGGCAGGCTTTGAAGGCCAGCTGAATTTTAGCTTGGGATGAGCAGAAGTATCGAAGCCAGAAAGCCTCTGGACACAATTTAGACTTAGTGACTGTGAGGGAGGCAGACCCTCCAGCACCAAGATCAAGCGCAGGGTTGGGAGTCAGACAGCCTGGCCAGCATGACCCGCAGCTATTCGCCGAACATTTACTTCTTCCCTTGTAACCTGTCAGGGGCCACTATCGATCATTTCCCTTCCCTGCTGAGCTGTCCAGGCAGCTGGGCTGACAAGGGTGAATGGCGAAGTGATGGCTCCTAACTAGAGGGTTTTCCCACTGCCACATTTCTCAGGCTGCCGCTACCGCCTTTTCACACCAGGGTGACCAGCCCTGCCCTGCAGTGTTTCAAGTGTGGTCCCCCAAGTGCCACGGAAAGGCAAGCCCCCGACCTTTGTTTCTTCACTGTCAGAAACTGGGCAGATGGGTTAGGTTTCCAGTCCCTTGTCTCCCTTCAACCTGGTGTTCATTCACTACTTTGTATTCCAGGCTCTTTTATAGACCAATTCCCGACAGGAGCCTTGGCCCTTGATCCCTCATTACCTTTTCTGTGAGCGACAATCTCAACTGCTCTGTGCAGACCCCCTCTACTCTCAATCAAGCGACCTCCACTTTTTCTTTCCTTTTCCTTTTTTCTCCCCTCTGCCAGTGAAATATAGCACCGTTTGACCTACTTCATCTGTTACCACACTCCCCAATAAAAATTGAAATTAACTAAAGCCCCAGTCTCAGGCTGGGGTTATTTTTTAGGGTTCTTTCTCCCTTCTTTCCTTCTTTCCTTCCTTCTTTCCATCCTCCCTCCCTTCCCTCTTTCTTTCCTTCCTTCTTCCATTCCTTCATTACTAGTTGTATTGTGATATTTACATGCCATAAAATTTACCACCTTTAAGTGTACAAGGGAATGAATTTAGTAAAATTACAGAGTTAGACAATCATCACCATAATCTAATTTTAGAATATTCCCATTACCTAAAAAGAAACCTCATGCCTATTTTATAGTCAGTCCATATCCCAAGCCCCAGACTTTTGAGCATTTCACATAAAAAATACAATGTGTATGCTTTTGTGTCTGGTTAAGCTGGGTTCTTTTTACGAATCCTAGTGCCTTGGGCATCACCTTGGACAGCCTAAGTCGATATACCCGTCTGCTTTTGTTCCCTCACCTGTGAGAGAAGATGCTTCCATTTCTTAAAAAACTCTGAGCACCTTCTACAGATAGGGCTCTGGGCTTAGCCTGGGGAAAAGTGGCCAGCAAAACTAGATATAGCCCTCACTCTTGCTGAACCATGCAAACATTCATTTCACTCAAATAAATTTAAAGTTATCAATGTGATTTGTTCTACAAAAAAGAGATAAAATCTGAGCTAACTTAATGCTGTTTATACTAACTGCTTATTACCAAGAGAGTTAACATCTTGAAAAACAGACTTTCTGGTCAAAGTGGAAATGTTTTTGCTAAAAGTAAGTATGGTATTCAATGCAATCACCATCAAAATCCCAGCTGCTTTTTTTGCATGAATTGACAAGCTGATCCTAGAATCCATATGGAGATACAAAGTACCTTAAATAGCCAACAATCTTAAAAAAAAAAAGACCGATGCTGGTCTTAATTTCAAAACTTACTACAAAGCTACAGTAATTGAGACTGTGTGGTAAGAACATAAGAACAAGCATAAACATCATCAGGATAGAATTGAGAGTCCAGAGGGGCTCCTGGCTGGTTCAGTTGGTTAAGCTTCCAACTCTTGGTTTCAGCTCAGGTCCTGATCTCATGGTGGTGAGATTTAGCCCCAAGAGCACCAGCCTAGCCCCAAATAGGGCTCAAGGCAGAGTGCCCTTCAGATTCCCTCTCCCTCGTAGTTTCTCCCCCAACTCGCCCCTAAGCACTCTCTCTCTCTAAAATAAATAAATAAAATCTTAAAAAAATAATAATAATTGAGAGTTCAGGAAAAAAGCGCATGCAATATCTTCTATATTGATTCTCAATATAGATGCTAAGATAATGCACTGGGAAAAGAATCTTTTCAACAAATGATGTTGGAACAACTGGATATCCACATGCAAAAATTAACTCAAAATAAATCAGAAACCTAATTATAAGAATTAAAAGCATAAAATTCTTACAGGAAAACATATATAAATCTTCATGACCTTCAATTAGGCCATGGATTCTGAGAGATGACAACAAAAATATGAGTAAAAAATAAATTAGACTTCATCAGAATTGCAAATCTTCTGCATCAAAGGACATTTTCAAGAAAATAAAAAGCCAACCTACCGAAGGGAGAAAATATTTGCAAATCATATGTCTGATAAAAGTCTAATGTCCCGGGGCGCCTGGGTGGCTCAATTGGTTAAGCAACTGCCTTCAGCTCAGGTCATGATCCCAGAGACGTGGGATCGAGCCCCACATCGGGCTCCATGCTCAGTGGGAGGCCTGCTTCTCCCTCTCTCACTCCCCTTGTTTGTGTTCCCTCTCTCACTGTGTTTCTCTCTGTCAAATAAATAAATAAAAATCATAAAAAAAAGTCTAATGTCCAGAATATATAGAGAACTCCTATGACTCAACAACAAAAAACAATCTGATAAAAATGGGCAAAGGGGGGGCGCCTGGGTGGCTCAGTTGGTTAAGCGACTGCCTTCTGCTCAGGTCATGATCCCAGAAACCCAGGATCGAGTCCCACATCGGGCTCCCTGCTCAGCGGGAAGCCTGCTTCTCCCTCTCTCACTCCCCGTTTGTGTTCCCTCTCTGGCTGTGTTTCTCTCTGTCAAATAAATAAAACCTTAAAAAAAAAAAAAAAAAAGAAAACCTATTTTAAAAAAAATGGGCAAAGGACTTGAATAGACATTTCTCCAAAGAAAATATACAAATGGTCAAAAAGCACATGAAAAGATGCTAGGATTATTAATAAAGTAAAATTTCACTTTATAGAAAAAAACCACCGTGAAGTAGATACACTTCATGTGCTTTAAGATGGCTAGGATCAAAAAGACAGGCAATAACAAGTCTTAGTAATGATGTACAGACTTGGAACCTCACACATTGTTGGTAGGAATATAAAATGGTTTTAGCTGCTATGGAAAATAGTTAAATCATTCCTCAAAGTATTAAACACGGAGTTTCCATAGGACCCAACACTTCCAATATACCCAATAGAATTGAAAAATATAGCCACACAAAACTTGTATATAACAGCAATATTCATAGTAGCCAAAAAGTAGCAACAACCCAAATACCCATCAACTGAGGGATGGAGAAACAAAATGTTGTACACCCATATAATGAAATATTATTCAGGTATAAGAAGTAAGGAAGTACTCACACATGCTACAATGTGGATGAATTTTTAAAACATTTTGCTAACAAGTCAAACAAACAAACAAAAAGGCCACAAAATGAAGGGTTCCATTTATATGAAATGTCCACAATAGGCAAGTCCATCGAGATGAAAAGCAGGATTATGGTTGCCTTAGGGTTGAGGGGAGGGTGGGGGATGTAGTGGGATAGGAGATGATAGCTAAGGGGCACAAGGTTTCTTTCTGGGCTGATGAAACTATTGCAGAATTAGTGGTCTTAACTGATCTTAACTGCACAACTCTCTAAATATACTAAAAAAGACTGAATTGTATACTTTAATTGTATACTATACCTCGATAAAAAAAAAATAAGGCTTGGGGACACCTGGCTTGCTAAGCAGGAAAAGCATGTGACTCTTGATCTCAGGGTCCTGAATTTGAGTCCCACCTTGGACTTCAAATAAACAAACTTTAAAAAATAATAATAACAAGTCTTGATCGTTGTAACACAATTTAGACAATGTGAAAGTACAGAAATGTGAGTAAGCGTCTGTGTTCCTTTCCCCCACAGGATTTACTAAATCCTTGTCTCTGGGCTCCACATGTGCTTTCCCATAATCTGCTTTGTGATGATGCTTTGCTTAGGACACTACTCCTGACATTGCTCACAAGAGCGAGATTAGGAAGCAGGATGAGAAAGAAAAGTCCAACTTCCTGTTGGCTTGCTGCCCCGCTCACAGTCACTCCAGCAACCACGGGAGCCCTGATGTGCAGCCCTGGGGTGCAGTTCCTTCTAGGCCCACACTTACAACCCCCCCCAACCTGCCCTCGTCTTGGTCTCCTGCTCCCACCACCCCTCCTAGTACCTTTACCACAACACCCCTTTGAAAGGCACCAGGCAAGCTGTGCTCCCTTCCCAGTGGCCAGAATCCTCCTCTGCAGTTCCAGTAACATACAAACTCACCCTTTGTTTCTCACTCCTAGAGGTGGTCACCGCTTCCCACACTACTGTCTTTGTGAGGCCTCAATATCTCTCCTGCTCTTTGAGCACTTCCAATCTTGTAAGTATGTCTCTATATGAAATCTCTTATGTTGAAATATTTTGTATGGTTTCTTTTTGCTTAACTGCATCCTGACGGACAAAGCCCATTATAGACATATATTACTCTAAGTTCTTTCCAATTCATATTGAACTATTACCTGCTATTTTCTTTATACAAGGATATTGTACACTAAAACCATACCTGTTTTATATTGTGGATGTCTTTATCAGTGTACTTCTGCATCATTTTGTATACAATTTATCATTTTTATGGTAATTGGATCCAATCCATCTTCTCATATGCTCTGAATTTGTCTAAAGTATATTGATCTTTTAAAGAACTTTAATTGCCCTGAATTCTAATTATAGTCATTTATTTTTGAAGCACCTACTCTATGAAATCCTTATACTGAGTGTTCGAGGGTATACAAAAAAAAAGTCAGACATGGTCTTGCACTGAAGGAGCTTGAATTTTGTGGGGAGATGTGAACTATAACTAACACTCCAAAATGGAATTTTTGGGACATTTCTAATTTTAATTAATCTTTCTTTTTCCCTCAAATATACTAATTCTCAAACCCAGATTTTTCTTTTCTTTTTTTTCTTTTTTTTTTTTTAAAGATTTTATTTATTTGACAGAGAGAAACACAGTTGGAGAGGGAACACAAGCAGGGGGAGTGAGAGAGGGAGAAGCAGGCTTCCCACCAAGCAGGAAGCCCAATGCGGGGCTTGATCCCGGGACTCCGGGATCATGACCTGAGCTGAAGACAGAGGCTTAACCAACTGAGCCAGCCAGGTGCCCCATTTTTTTTTTAAGATTTTATTTATTTATTTATTTATTTGATAGAGAGAGAGATCACAAGTAGACAGAGAGGCAGGCAGAGAGAGAGAGGAGGAAACAGGCTCCCCACTGAGCAGACAGCCCGATGCGGGCCTCTATCCCAGGACCCTGGGATCATGACCTGATCTGAAGACAGAGGCTTTAACCCACTGAGCCACCCAGGCACCCAGATTTTTATTTTCAAAACCAAACATAAATACCCATTTAGTAGCTACTATGTAACTCTTTATCTTCATATTCATCTGCCCCATAAATAGAGGGAATCTGTTCATAACTTGTAATGGTTTTGAGGCAGGAAGAAATTGCGAGTGTACCTAAATTTAATTTTTCTCCAGACAAAGCAGTGGGAGTTCTTAGGGGATATAAGATTTACCAAGCTAGAACACAAATAGTAATATAATTACATTTAATATTATACTGGTTTTCAGAGAATTATCTGAACCAAACTCAACTTTGACCCTCCTGGAACTTAAATAGACTCCCACTGGGTCACCAAAAGGTATTTTCTTAGACATCCTAACAAGGTCATTTTTCTTACTCTACATTTCACCCAAGGGCAGATATCAATCCCACATTTCACTTACAACTGGGAGAAGCCCAGAGGCCCAGAATAATTTATTAATGACATTCTCTTTTAAATAAGCACTCTTCATAAGTCCACAACATATTCAAAAGAAAAAAATGGGAACAAAATAAGCTCAATGGACATCATTAAGTGTTGCCAACTCATTACTTTGAAATTTGACAGTCAAACCAGAAAGAATAAGGGTGCCTGCCTGGCTCAGTCACTAGAGAATGTGATGCTTTTTTGTCTGTTTATTTTTAAGATTTATTTATTTATTTTAAAGAGAGGGGTGTGGGGAGCAGGGCAGAGAGAGAGGGAGAGGAAGAACTGCAAGCAGACTCCACACTGAGTGCAGAGGCTGACCTGGGGTTCAATACCACAACCCTGAGATCATGACTCAGCAGAAATGAAGAGTCAGACATTTAACAGACTGAGCCACCCAAGGAACCCCTAGAGCATTCAACTCTTGATCTTGGGGTCATGCATTCAAGCCCTGCACTGGGCATAAAGCTTACGTGAATGAATGAATGAATGAATGGGAAAAAATATCAACATATACTCTACCATTCTAGAGTAAATATATGCCAAGGCAATGAAATAGACTTAGGAAAATAAAGTTTTCCTTCTGAAATAATTCCAGCTAATAAATACAGAAGAAATGACAGAATTCAAATATTATCATTTCACAACCTTTGGTGAAACCACCAAATCCAGGAAATGGGCATTGTGTTAGTTTTCTAAGGCTGCTGTAACCAAGTCCCACAAACTGGGGGGCTTAAAAGAACAGAAAGGTATTCCCTCACAGTTCTGAAGGCTGGTGGTCTGAAATGCAGCTGTCAGCAGGGCATTGTATTAAAAAAATATAAGTACAAAACTATTAACCAAAAATAAAATAAAATGTTTTCTTAGGGGTGCCTGGGTGATTCATCCAGTTAAGTGTCGGCCTTCAGCTCAAGTCACTATCTCAGGGTCCTGGGAAGCTCTGAGGCAGGCTCCCTGCCCAACGGGGAGTCTGATTCTCCCTCTTCTTCTGTGGCTTCCCCCACTTGTGCTCTGTCTCTCAAATAAATAAATAAAATCTTTAAAATATATATTCCTTAAAAAAAAAAAAAGATTTTATTTATTTATTTGACAGAGAGCCCACCAGAGTCACCCAGGTGCCCCTAAAAGAATATTTAAAAGGCTTTTCTGTTAAGTGCTAGGATTTAGAAAATGAAATTAAAATACAGTTCTTTCTATCTAAGAAACCAGGTTATAAAAAGATGCACCTAGGATGTTGGGGAGAGCGTGGTTGGAGAAAGTGTCCTTCCTGACTCCTCGTGTGAGCAGCCCTGAATCCAGGTAGGGTTGTGCTCCCCCACCACCTGGATTGGTTGGGGCCAAATCAGCCCTTGTTTCCTCTGAGTGAGGGCAACTGGAAGGAGGTACCCCACTGTTTGAGGTGTGGCATTTTCCTCATGTATTTCTGATGTTACATGACATTTTCCTCTTATGAGGATACTAGTCATACTGGATTTAAAGCCATCCTCATGACTTCATCTTAACTTTATACACAATTCAATGTATAACAGTCAATAATAGATAATAAAACAATCAAATAAAATGTTGATGGAAAAATTTACCCCAAAAGAGTGAGAATACCATCACCTGAAACCACTGTCTATTAGTATCACTAAACACTAAACAAATGAACATTATGTCTCATGTACAATGATAAGCTATAAACTGCCTTATACCACTGTAATGTATGCTCCCAAAACAAATCAAAAACAAACTAATGTTGAAACTAATCTTTCTTTATTTCTACCACCCTCAACACAAGAGAAACAAGTGAACCTGTACCACAAAAATGCATTGACTGAACCTTCTTTCTTCAACAAGCAAAGACATGGGGGGGGGCGTGTAGAAAAGGGAAATGTTTGGGGGCAGAAGAGAGAGAGAGATAAAAGAAAACTGAGATTTAAGAATGAAAAAACAATAAAGGACCATATTTGGAAACCAAATCAATCAACAGAGCAAATATTTAGAAAACGAAAATTGGGGCGCCTGGGTGGCTCAGTTGGTTAAACGACTACCTTCGGCTCAGGTCATGATCCCGGAGACCTGGGATCGAGTACCACATCGAGCCGCCTGCTCGGTGGGAGGCCTGCTTCTCCCTCTCTCATTCCTCCTGCTTGTGTTTCCCTTCTGACTGTGTTTCTCTGTGTCAAATAAATAAATAAAATCTTTAAAAAAAGAAAAAGAAAATGAAAATGAAAATTATGATAATCAAAGCAGTTTTAATATGTACTGAAGATTAGATATTATTAAGGATATTTTGTTAATTCAATTAAGTCTTATTATGAAACAAAGTTGCTTTATGAGAGGCTTTCTGAAGTAGTTAGTGATCCACTCATAGGCCATATAATATGTATCTTAAAATGTTCCACACATTAAGCACTCTTTGATGGATGAATGAATGAATGAATGAATGAGGGTTGTTATGGCCTTCATCTGTGAATTAGGTCTTCCTGCTTCATATGTCAAGAGTTGCCCATCCAGGTGAGATCTGAAGACTCACTTTTACAGAAACTGGCATTTCAGAAAAAGGCTCAGTTCCTAGAAAGCTCTTCACTCTTTCAACCATTTTTTGCCGCTTACACTGATTTAGGGATGAACACCAGGCCAAGGGCAGCCATTTCCTGAGCACCTACTATGTGGCAGGCACCACGATGACACATTAAATCTATTGTCTTTGTTAATCCCTAAAACACTCAAGGAGGCAAGTACCATTTTTATCTTCATTTTACAAGCAAGGAAATTGAGGTTTTGCAAGATGAAGTGACTTTCCCAGGGTCACAAAGCTCGTAGCTCACAGAGCCATTTTTGAACAGAGTTCTGTCTCCCTCTAGCACTTGTAATAGTAAGAATGGTGCAATAGGACAAACTAGGAGGGCTTCATAATCAATAGTGTGCTTCACCTACATAGGCATAAAACCATAGCACAAAAAGGGCCACTGAGTGGCTCAGGTGGTTAAGCATTTGCCTTCAGCTCAGGTCATGATCTCAGGGTCCTGGGATCAGGGCTCCCTGCTTCATGGGTGAATCTGTATCTCCCTCTCCTTCTGCTCCTCCCCCCTGCTTGAGAGGGATTGTTCTCTCTCTCTCTCTCTCTCTCTCTCTCTCTCTCTCTCTCTTCTCTCTGTCAAATAAATACACAAAACATTTTTTTAAAAATAATCATAACATGAAAAAGTGTTTTATTATATAAGAGTTAGGAGGAGACTTTCAGTAGAATTCAGGAAATAGAACCCACACATTATCTCCTCTGCCTCCCCCAAACCTCGCTATATCAACACTAAAGGGATTTTAAAAGAAAAAGGCATAAACTCATAAGGACAAAGAATAGAAGAGAAAATGAAAATAAAATTTGGGAATTTGGGAAACAGACTAAGTGGTCATTGATTTAGCTAGCAGACCTGGGAAACAGAATCCTAAGCAGGCAGGAGGGTGAGCCAACAAGCAATCCATTTGAGATCAGAACCCAAAAGGCTGAGAGGTTTGTCACATTAGAGACTTCTGGGACTGTGGAGTAGGGATGGGACTAAAAACCTAAAAATTGGTGTCATCTGTTTCATGATCAGTTAGAAACACAGATTTCCTCCCCAACTTTGCCCAGAAGGCCAGTGAGGGTAATATGGAGGCCAAGGCAGGGATCATCTACCAATAACGTGAAGATTAAGAGAAAGTTTACATCCCAGAATCTGAGACTCCAACCTTCCTCCCCTCCCGGACTTGAGCCCAGAATGCTGACAATCAAATTATACCCTCTGGGTATGATTTAACAAAAGACTTCTCCAGGAACTCTGGCCAGCCAAAGAGGAAAATACCTAACAGTACAGTACTGATATTGGGTTATCCTAATGAAACACCCAGTGAAGTCACCTTACAGCAAAGCTCACAGTTGACAACCCTCACTCTCACACCAGCTTTCCATGCCTTCTTTTTTTTTTTTTTTTTTTAAGATTTTATTTATTTATTTGACAGAAACACAGCGAAAGAGGGAACACAAGCAGGGGGAGCCAGAGAGGGAGAAGCAGGCTTCCTGCCAAGCAGGGAGCCCGACATGGGCTCGATCTCGGGTCTCCGAGATCATGACCTGAGCCGAAGGCAGTCGCTTAACCAACTGAGCCATCCAGGCGCCCCTCATGCCTTCTTCTTAAAAATTATCAAACTTGCATGATTCCAACTATGTGAAATTCTGGAAAAGGCAAAATCCATGGAGACCGTAGAAAGATCAGTGGTTTTTGCTCCCTTCAAGCCTACTTAGGTTCAAATTAGAGAAAAATGATGGGAAATTTCTTTAAGTTGTTTAGCTGTGATGCTTATAAAAACAGAAGAGATCATGGAGATTTTATCTTTGACTCTAACAGAAAAGAACTTCCATTGGAAAGCAAAATGCTTTTATGCTTCAATGGTCTCTAATATGAACAGAAGGTCACTCTAAAATTTACTTCTGAAAGTGTCAGATTTTTAGTGACCTCATGTGAGCCAGATTCTGGTTAATTAGAAGCTCATATATGAGCAGGCATCTGAAAGTTCAATGAGGAGCCATAACAACTTTTTGGACAGTTTTCTCTTCATCTGTGGTCTGACAAGAGAAGTCGGATAGTATTGGGATCCATCTCTTTTTCTTAAGATACAAAAATTCCAGCTTTTGCCACAATACACATTCAGTAAGCTGGTGACTTCTGAAGGACACGCTTTTGTTGGCCTCCTTTATTGATTTGCTTGACCCCAGAAATACGCAATAAATAGCATTCTGTTCAACTTTAAAAGAGAAACTAGACTCCCAACATTGTCCATCCAGTCTAAATCCTTCATTAATGAAAGAAAAAAAGAAAGAAAGAAAGAAAGAAAGAAAGAAAGAAAGAAAGAAAGAAAGAAGCAACAACAAAAGAAAAAACACAAAAACAGCAGGCAGCAAGCCAAAGGCAAGACCATTATAAATAAAATGATCTACTTCAGAAAGGAGCCCTGGTGTTCGCCACCCAATTTAAAAATTGTCATCTATCGAGCTAATAATTGGGTCATGTCTTTATATGGTACATAAAAGGGGGAACCAGGAAGACCATCAGTGACAGAGCTATAAGTGCACATATATTGGAAGAGAGGGGGTCCTTGATTTCCTCCCCTGACGCACTGGGATCTCAACCTCCTACCCTGATTTTGCTGACAGTAATGTTTGTAGTATAACAGATGTCCTTCCAATTAAAAGCAATAAATCTAGACTTATTTAAGTGATTCTTCTCACTATTTGGCATTATATTTATTTTTACTCATGTATTGCTTTGGAGCTCAAACCAGAATCAAAGCCATCAAAGGTAGGGTTTATATCTGTCACCTCCATTTCCTCAATATTTGGTGAATAAATAAATTTATAAATGAAATACAAGGGGTTGAGACTGCTGCAGTTTCTTTCAGAAAGCCCCTAAGGACGAAATGAGAACTTAAGTGATTTAAAGGGAGGGAAATGGAACAACTACTATAATCAGAACATTACTCCTTGATCAGTAGGCAAGAGCTAGGAGAAGCCATCTGGTATAAGATAAGGAGCTCTTGTGGGAACTATCAAAGGACAATGCATTCCATAATCAAAGACTATGAATATAAGCCCTAATATCAATACAATGGGGAACTATGTAGCCATTTTAAAAATCAGAGCACAGAATATATTTTAAAGGGGAAAAATGTTGACAATATTTATATTAGGTGAAGACGGCAGGTAGCAAATGTATAGCGTGGTTCCATTTCTTTAATAATCTGAAATCCCACACCACTTTATACGCAGTAATCATCAGATTAATCTTGTAGGATTAGATTTCTTTGCATTTATTGCTGCTTTTACAGGTGTCCACAATGGATATGTATTTATTCATAATTAGAAACTGCTCAAAAAAAGGAAAAGAAAAGAAAAGAAAAGAAAAGAAAAGAAAAGAAAAGAAAAGAAAAGAAAAGAAAAGAAAAGAAAAGAAAATTTTCCACCTCCAATTCCATCACACGGGGTGTTGGGTTTTCAACATTCAAGAAGACTGCCTCAGCCTGAAGCTCATAAATAGATCACAGGACTAAATTTACTGCTCTCATATTCCTGTCATCTACCCTTTGGAGACAGCATGGGTAAATGGAAGCAATTTTCTTTTTAGAAATAGGAATTTTTAAGAAAACAAACAAAAATAAGTCTACTTCTGTTTTGTGCTGGTCTCAGCCTATCAATAGTAATGCTAAAAATGCCTGGGGGCACACACCTGGGCTCCAGTGAGCTTCCCACAGACACCTTTCCAAACCAATGTTACCACTGGACTGACCCTTGTGGTTCTTATTATGATAGCAAGATACCCTTCAGCAACAACCATCCAGAAACTTTGAAAAAATAAAGGTTTATTATTTACAAGACCTGGAAATTACACAGCACACCTGGGGCCACACATCAAGGTCTCAGGGAGGAGTGGAAGGGGGAGAGGGAGAGAGAGTGAGCACAAGAGAGTGCCAAATGTTGTTTTTATTGGCGTTGAAGGTGGGGGCCTAAGGGTTTCATGGCTCTATCTTTAATGAAGAATTTAAAACATAACAGGGGGAATGTAAAGTGCAGGGAAGGGAAAAGACAAGTGGCCCAAATGGTCAATCACCAAAATCAACAAAGATCTTGAAAACCAAGGAACCTTAGGGCGGGGAGGTGGCCTGGCTCTTTATTGAATCACGTGGTTGGAGTGTGTTTCTGTGAAATAGCTGCCTTTGAAGTGGACGCCTCTTTGAAATGGATGTCTGGACATTCAAAGCTGAAGGTACTTGCATCCCAACAAACAAACACCACCCGGCAGGGGGTTTCTGCCACACTCTCAGCGCACCCGTCTAACTCCCTGGGACCCACCCAACAGCTCGTGGCTCTTGCAACTATCCTCAGACCCTGATCTTTCTCTCTCTGAATTTCTTGTCTATGGAGCAGAGTTTTACTTCCCCATTTGTCCATCACAAATCTCTGTGCTTCTTGCGGGTGCAAAGGGATGTCTCCCGTCCTATCTGAATCTACCCAGAAACTAAGACTCAAACCGAAAACTCATCATCTCCTGATAGCGGCGGCCTGCCACAGAGCATTATCTCAAGAACAAAGTGATAATCTGGAAGTCAGATGCACTGGGTGGGGTTGAGGAGAAGTTCCTGGAGGACGTCCCCTCAAACTGAACAGAAAAGTAACCCGGGGAGCTAGGTAAATGACAAATTTCTACGACCTGGCTTCCAAGGTTTTTGGGGGGAGGTCACTTTTAGTGTGTACATTGCATAGATTTCTAAGGCAATTCTGCTGCAGGGGGCCCACAGATCCCACTTGGAGAGACAGTGCTCTCAGACTTTATATAATGACACAGGGGCAGACCATCAGGCCAACGGAAGCACTTTAAAGTTCTACCCCATCTGTGATTGAACTGAAGTCAAGAGGTTTGCCTCTAGCTAGCTGTAAACAAGTTGAAGTGATAAAGTAGATTTTCTGAGCATTTGGGATTTAGATCTCAAGTTCTCCTTTTAGGAACGTGACAGTACTCTCACATGAGGACTTTAGTCAATGCTGTTTTGCATTTATAGTTTATTTTGCTCAGTGATTATTTGCAAAGGGTTTTTGCAAGGTGTATTTAGTCTCCCCAGCTTGATCAGAAACCCCCAGAGTAGTTGAAAGGCTTTCAAAATATTTCTTAATGACATGGAAAGAAAGAAATTGTGCTGTGCACAGTGTTGTTGACAAAAGTGCATTCAAGGTCATTAGGTGTATATTTCTCCACACCCCATTTAGTTCTAAATGTGGAGTATGCTTCCTTTTAAATTAGAGACCAGGAGTAGGAATGTGAGGTCGAGAACATAAACTTTTTAACATAAAGAAAGCTTGCATTTTGTAATGAGGGGAAATTTTGTTTTAATGCAGTTGTCCTTAAAATGCAGTCCATGAGGGCACCTGGGTGGCTCAGTTGGTTACGCGACTGCTTTCAGCTCAGGTCATGATCCTGGAGACCCAGGATCGAGTCCTGCATCGGGCTTCCTGCTCAGTGGGAAGCCTGCTTCTCCCCCTCTCACTCCCCCTGCTTGTGTTCCCTCTCTAGCTGTGTTTCTCTCTCAAATAAACAAATAAAATCTTTAAAAAAAAAAAATGCAGTCCATGACCCCGTAGAATTAAAAAAGAAAGTGATCTTGTCAAAAATGCAAATTTTCTTGGCTCAGTATGTTAAGCATCTGCCTTCGGCTCAGGTCATGATCCCAGGATCCTGGGATGGACTCCTGCATCAGGCTCCCTGCTCACTAGGGAGCCTGTTTCTTCCTCCCCCTCTGCTGCTTGTGCTCTCTCTCACTCTCTCTCTATCTCAAAAATATAAATAAAATCTTTAAAAATTAATCCCCCCCAAATGCAAATTCTCAGGCCCCTCCCAAACGTACTGAATCAAGCAATGGGGCAGGGAGCCTGCCCCATCTGACTTAACTCAAGTTGCTATAACAAAATAACATAAACTGAAGGGGAGGTAGGTGGGTGCTTTAACAACAAATATTTATTTCTCACAGTTCTGGAGGCTGTGATGTCCAATATCAAGGTGCAGGCAGATTCAGTTCTAGGTGAGGACACTCTTCCAGGATTGAAGAAAGGTGCCCGCTCTGGGCTCACAGGGCCTTTCCCAGGCTCGCTCTCTTCCTCCTCTTATAAAGGCACTAATCCCATTACCAGGGTCCCACCCTCAAGATATAATCTTAACCTAATTACCTCTCAAAGGCCTCACCTCCAATTCCATCACACGGGGTGTTGGGTTTTCAACAAACGAATTTGAAGAGGATATATTCAGCCCACAACACATTGAAATGTGCACTTAAGTGTAAGCCTGGGGTTGGAAAGGATAGGGGATTCTGTTCTGTGGATTTTAGAAACAAAAAACAAAATCAACAACAACAACAAAAACTTGAAGACTATAACACAGTAAAGCTACCATGTGACCAACCTGTGCGATCTCCTTGCTAGAAAGCTCAGAAAGTGTCACATGCTCATGAAAAGAGATTCCCTTGTATATCTATGAAATAAGTAAGAGAAATACACAGAAACGACCAAAAATATTTCTGCTGCATTTTAACAAAGTGTTTTGTCTCATTTGATCTCAGTGGAGTCTCCTCACTTCCCTGAGATGAAGATTAAGTCCTATTATTTTCCTATATTATAGCTAAAGATTTTAAGTTCAGTGATGACCTAGGGACAAGTCACATGAGTACCCAGAGGTGCCTAAATTCTATATTCACTTCCCTCCACCAAAAAGCATTTCCTTCTTTTATTATAGCAAATGAATTCCCCTGTTCCTTCATCCTGTTTTGCAAGGATTGGGGTAAGTGCTATCTTCCAGAGCTCCTTGCTAAGTTTGTTTGTTGTCTTTAGATTTTTATCTTCATTCACAAATTAACAGCTTGTCCTCATATTAACCAGATGGATGGCTGCACCTGATTAATTGCAGTTGTAAGATGGATAAGGAACAGAGCTCACGGCTGGCCAGACATAATTAAGAAAGGGGGAGTGAGAACATTCTACTGGGGCTTCCATGAGGGAAAGGCTCAGTGGACTGATTTCTTGGAACTGCTTCAATTGCTAAATTATGAGAAGCACTTGCTGCCCACACTGGGAGAATGTTGAAATCCTGCTGCTGAGAGGGCACAAATCCTGCTTTTCCCCTAAGATGTTCAGCATTTAAATCATTGTTTCTTGGAGTGTGTTGTTTGACTACCTGTCTCAGAATCAGGTGGATGTTTTTTAAAAATGCATATTTCTGGCCGTCACCCAGGACCCACCAATTTTGGGGGGAGTGGAAGAAGGGTTGGGGTGGAGATCAGGAATCTCCATTGTTAACAATGTACCTCTGAAACAACTGACTTACAGCTATCTATCTTCAAATATGTAGAATTTCCAGTCACCAAAAGGATTGCACAAATCCATACTTAATGAACAGTAAAGAGCCCTTGGCTACCAAAAAACTCCAGCAAAACTGAATCTCTAAAACCCCCAAAGATCTGGCAAAGCAGAGAATCTATACCGGAATTTTGTCTCAGAAGTCTCCTGATGGCCTTGTTAGAGATGCCTGCTCTAGGCCTCAGCCCAGACCTACTGGAACAGAAACTCGGGGGGTGGGGTATCCTCCAGATATTAACATTGGAGGATTACTGCTCTAGACCTATGCTCAGTTCAGTGAGCACATGAATTATCTGGGGAGCTTGTTAAAATGCAAATTCTCTTTCAGTAGGTTTGGGAACTAATCATTTCCCAAGTGATGTTGATGCCACTGGTTCACACATAGATCACACTTGAGTAGCAAAACTATAGGGAACTTTTCATCTAATGTCATGAGAGAAAATTCATATGTACTAAAAAAAAAAAAAAAAAAAGTCAGAAGCAGGTCCCTAGGCCTGCACTGAAATGATTGGTTAATTAGTACACTCCAAGCATGGGAAGGGAAGCTGCTGAATCACTATCTGCTCGCTGGCCTTGAGTTTTGAATACCAAGGAAGCATGTGTACTGACTGGCCTACATGCCTTCCTCCAAAGGCCTGGTAATTAAGTCAACCAATTTTTATGTGGCTAGGAAAGGAAGCCAAAAATACCTTTGTAGTAATCAAACTCTGCTTTGCCCCAACTTTCAAGCAGCTAACAGACTCCAATGAAGTGTACTAACCCTCTCTCAAGTGACACTGTGTTGTGTAGCCATCTCTGTCAGAACCTTGGAGAGTGGTCCGAGCCCTTGCCACTTCAATGGGCCTTGTTGTCCTCATTTATTGAGTGAGGGGCTTGGGGTCTTTGCCTACCCTTAAAAGTCTATGATTCTGTGACCCATTCACTCCTTTCGGGAGAAGGGACTGAATGGGTCACATACACTCGTATTGTCTCTGGTGCCTGAAGACCACCACCGCCTACCCTTTGTACTTACAAATTCACTGAGAGTGCAAGCATTTTGTTCCTCTGAGTCAGCCTCTTTTGCTGAGCCAGGGATCACAAGCTTTGGCAACACGTGTATGAATTCGGATGCTACACGTTCTTGTGTTTGTACTTTTCACCTTTATCCTGGTATGTTTTAAATTATTCAGGCTTGATGTTCCATCACCCTAAAATTACTAATTTGGAAAATGGTCACATACAAGATTAGTTTGCCAGGCTGTCAAGGGTTTACTAAGTAGCCCATGTCCTCTGAGATGAGGTATGTATAAACTAGAGAGTGAGGATTTGCTTCTAATAGGGGCCTACCAGAATAATTTGTGCAATAAAGACTTCGAATAGCTAGTAGGTTTATAGAATTTCTCTAGTGTAATTAGGAGAGGCATTGTTGTGTAATGAAGAAAATTAATTAGAACTAAATGTTTAGGGAATGTGTAGTTAGGTAACCAAAGGCATATTTGCAGCCTAATTGTTTTTTGGCAGCTGGAGGCACTTTATACCCTTTCAGGGTGTTTAGTTAATAGATATTTTAACTTGCCTTACTGTTTGCTTTTTCTTAAATTTAAACTACTTCCATAAAAAAAGAAAAACAGTTCATCAAAAGCTTAAACCAAGTATGTATCCCATTGGAAAAATGCCGCAGTCATCTGGTTTATTAGATCATACTGTCTGTCAAATGTTAATTATTTTCACAGGAAGTCCATATTGATGCTAATTGGTATGCCCTCCTGTACCAAATAATTAGACAGTTTTAGCATATGCTTATAAAACACAAACAACAAAATATTCTCTAATATTTTACCAATATTTCTCTTAACCTATACTCAAATCTCAAATATTCTGCTTCAATATTTTGAATATTGAATATTCAATATTCCTTGTCTCTGGAACAAGGTAGAGTTTTTGAAAATACAGTAAATTTTCACAGAAGCTGAATTATTTATTCAGTTGGTTATTTTTTATACTATGCATAAAATTTTGAAGTCAAGAAGATGTAGATTAAAATCCTGGCTCTGTCATTTACTATGTGATCTTGGCAAAATTATTTAAACTACCTAAAATTTTATGGGGTTGTTGTAAAACTTCAACAAAATAAGTGTATTTTATTAAATTACAGCATTTTGGGTTTCAAATGAGAGAAATCTAACATAAAATAACTTAAAATGACAACAAAAGAGGGGAAATAACTTTTATTTAGAATAATTTTAGATTTCCAAATTATAAAAACATTACTCAATTTCCATACACCCTTCAACCAGCTTCCCCAAAAGATAAACATATTAACTGCCATAAACTATTTTTTTAAGATTTTATTTATTTATTTGAGAGAGAGCTAGAGCATGCATGAGCAGGCATGGGTGGGGAAAAGAGAGAGGGAGAAACAGACTCCCCACTGATCAGGGAGCCTTATGCAGGGCTCCGTCCCAGAACCTGGAAGTCATAACCTGAGCCAAAAGCAGATGCTTAACAGACTGAACCGCCCAGGCACCCTTGCCATAAACTATTAAAACTAGGAAAGTAATATGGATAAAATTACTTTAATCTACAAACCTGATTTAAATTTTGACAACTGTCTTTTTCTGGGCCAGGATCCCATGTTGCTTCAAGCCTTCTTATCTCCTTGGTCTCCTCCAATCTGGGAAAGTTCCTCAGTCTTCTTTATCCTTCTTGACTTTGACAAGTTTGAAGACAACTAGCCAGTTATTTTATTTATCTATTTATTTTTTAAAAGATTTTATTTATTTATTTGACAGAGAGAAACACAGCTAGTAAGGGAATATGAGCAGGAGGAGTAAGAAAGGGAGAAGGCTTCCTGCTGAGCAGGGAGCCCCATAGGGGGCTCGATCCCCGGGCTCCGGGATCATGGCCTGAGCCGAAGGCAGACACTTAACGACTGAGCCACCCAGGCACCCTAGATAGTTATTTTAAATAAGTCCCTCAACTTGAGCTTGTCTCAGATTTTCTCATTATTTACATTTAGGTTATACATTTTTTTTTTTATTTGACAGAGAGAGAGAGGTCACAAGTAGGCAGAGAGGCAGGCAGAGAGAGAGGAGGAAGCAGGCTCCCTGCTGAGCGGAGAGCCCGATGCGGGCCTTGATACCAGGACCCTGAGATCATGACCTAAGCTGAAGGCAGAGGCTTTAACCCACTGAGCCACCCAGGCGCCCTAGGTTATACATTTTTTATAAGAATACCACAAAAGTGACATTCTGTCCTTCTTAGGGCATCTTATCAGGAGCCATAGGTCAACGTCTCATTCCTGTGATATTAACTCTGATTACTTGGTCAAGGTAGTGTCTACAAAGTTTCTCCATTGCAGAATTATTAGTTTCTCCTTCATAAATAAGTACTTCAGAAGGTGATACCACAGGACTGTACAAATAGGCTTTTTCTCATCACGCTTAGCACCCACCAATGATTATTGCCTGCAGCAATTACTACTGTGATGCTTGGCAAATGGTAAGCTTCTGTTTCCACCATGCATCTTATACTTACCAAATGGAATTCTACTGTTAAGGAAGAGCTATCTCATTTCCCTGCTTTATCTGTTTATTCCATGATTTATGTAAATTGGTACAGACTCACATGTTTATTACATATCAAATATTCTATTATTATTATTATGCTAAAATTGTCCCAGAGGTGGCTATTAGGAGAGTCTTCACATTGGTTCATGTGTCCTTTTGACATGCCCTTGTTATTTTTGATCACTTCCTTATTTTCTGGCACCTATACCCACCTTGTAATTCCAGCTCTGGAATATGCCATTCCTCCACGGAGTCTCATGTCATTGGAAAGTTCAAAGGAATGAGTCTGGCTTCAAGCACAGCTGAATCAAAGGGCTCAACAGATGTCATTAGGAATTCCAATATTTCTCTCAAACTTTTGGCTCTGTTTTTCTTAGCTTCATTCCTAGACTACACTGTGGCCTACACATGGTGGCTAAGCTAGCCACTAATCTTTACCCTCACAACCATTTTTCCTAGGAAAAAAGAGAAAACTCTTAATAGACATAGCAAAAATCCCACGAAGAGGTTGAAATAACACAAACTGGGTCATATGCCCATTTCTGATCTAATCCCTTTGGCCAAGGAAATAGGATACTCTGATGACATACTGATCAAATGACCACTCCTTGACAGACAGGGAGGAGGAAGGAGTCTAGTCTCATGAGAACCGTATGCAATGGGTTTTCCCCAAGAAAAGATGACTCGGGTATGATACAGATAGGCTTCTACCATATGCTACAACTACAAAGGTCTTTGCTTAGTGCAGCACATAGTGAATATTACACAAAGCCTTTCCATCAACTTACTCTTCTGCCTCATTTCATCACTTCCATCTCCAAACAGGCAAATCTGAGATGAGGCAAAATTCATATAAATCAGGGGTGCGATGGGGGCACCTGGGTGGCTCAGTTGGTTGGGCGACTGCCTTCGGCTCAGGTCATGATCCCGGAGACCCGGAATCGAGCCCCATATCGGGCTCTCTGCTCCGGAGGAAGCCTGCTTCTCCCTCTCTCGCTCCCCTTGCTTGTGTTCCCTCTCTCACTGTGTTTCTCTCTGTCAAATAAATAAATAAAATCTTTTAAAAAAAATCAGGGGCGCCTGGGTGGCTCAGAGGGTAAAGCCTCTGCCTTCGGCTCAGATCATGATCCCAGGGTCCTGAGATCAAGCCCCACAAAAGGCTCTCTGCTTAGCAGGGAGCCTGCTTCCAGCCTCTTTCTCTGCCTGCCTCTCTGCCTATTTGTGATCTCTCTTTGTGTCAAATAAACTTTTTAAAAATTCATATAAATAACACTGGTTACCTGTTGGCAGTGCTGGCCAAAAATTTTCAAAGTGAAAAGAGGAGTATAATGTTTCACTGTGGGCGTCTAAGCCCTCTATCTATCTATCTATCTATCTATCTATCTATCTATCTATCATCTATCTATAAGAAAAAGCTACCTGGAATAGCTGAGTACTATTCTACTTAACATTGTGGGTAGGTGTGCACATATATGACTGCATTTATGTATATGACATTCAGATCCACTGTTTTCAAAGATGTAAGGTAGTGTGGCAGAACAGAAATACTACGCCTTTGGATACAAGTAGACCTCAGTTCCAATTCTGCCACCTGCTGCATGATCTTGGGTGAGTTATGTAGTCTCCCTGAGCTTTTCACATCTGTATGAAAATAATACATACCTCACATGATGTGAGAATTCAAGGACATAATGCATGCAAAGCACTGAGCACAACAGTAAGTGAACAAGAAAAATTAGAATAAAAAATAGAGGGACTATATAGAAAATATATATAGGAAAAAAACAAGCATGAATTTCATCTTTCTTCAACAATAATACTGGCATCTTAGAATTTCTAAAACATCATTATAAACCTTAGCTATTAATGAATAAAAATATGAAAATTACTAATTAAAATTTGCTTAGCATGTTATATCTCCTTTCATGTTGCCCTAAAACAAACAAGAAAACAAAAAAATAACAAGAGCAAAAACTAGAGTGAGGAAAAAGAAACAAGAGTGAAAAAGCAGACTGCAGAATGGAAGAAAGTATTTGTAAGTCATATATGCCAGATAAGGACTTTGCTTCCAAACTTAAAAATGGGCTAAAAACTTACTCATTTCTCCAAAGAAATAGCCAACAGGGGGCGCCTGGGTGGCTCAGCCGTTAAGTGTCTGCATTCGGCTCAGGACATGATTCCAGGGTCCTGGGATCAAGCCCTACATCCGGCTCCCTGCTCAGCAGGGAGGCTGCTCCTCCCTCTCCAGCTCCCCTGTGCTTGTGTTCCCTTTCTTGCTATCTCTCTCTGTCATAAATAAATAAAATCTTTAAAAAAAAAAAATAAAAGCTTTAAAAAAAAAAAAGAAAGAAATAGCCAACAGGTATGTGAAAAGATGCTCAATGTCACTAATAATCAGAGAAATGCAAATCAAAAACAAGATCACCTCCTACCTGTTAGGGTGACCATCAGACTAACAAAAGTAAGTGTTGGCAAGGATGTGGAGAAATTAGAACATTGTTGTTGGAATGCAAAATGGTATATTCATTATGTGAAACAGTACAGAAATTCTTCAAAAAAATTAATGGATTTATCCACAAGACTGAAATGAGGAACTGGAAGAGATTATCTGCACTTCCATATTCAATGAAGCAGTATTCACAATAGGCAAGATATGGAAACATCCTAAGCTTCTGTCAATGGATAAATAAAGATGTGGTATATACATGCCATGAAATAGTATTTAGCTTTAAAAAAAGGAACAGACAGTCTCTGCTGTCCTGTCAACAGCTTCCTTGCTATGTAGTCAATAAACTTCTATTTCTTTCATTCTGTCTTGGGTGAATTTTTTCACTGCCCATGTTACCAGTTTCTAACCAAAATCCCACATTTGGTGGCCCCCCAATGATCTGACATAACACTTGGTGGCCTATATGGGAGCCTTTGTGGGCTCCCCCAACCCAATTTGGCGGACTCCACACTGGGAGCCTTTGCCAGCCCAGGGCTTTCCCTCGATTCTCCAGGAATTTCTCAGGACTTTCCCAGAGTGGACTGACTCTAGAACTCCTTAGGGAACTGATGACCGCCAGCCAAGTTACTTCTCATTGAGGACCTGAAGCCCCAGGGGGAATGTGCCAGATCTCTCTTGCCCAAAAGGGTAAAGGATATCCCTTTTGCCCTTTGTAGGAATCCTTTCCTCCCTCCTCTCCATTCTCTTTTCAGCCCTTCAGTAGGCTATCTCCTTTAAAAAAAAAAAATTTTAATTAAATGATTAAAAATAAATAAATAAGGGGCGCCTGGGTGGCTCAGTTGGTTAAGCGACTGCCTTCAGCTCAGGTCATGATCCCGGAGACCCGGGATCGAGTCCCGCATCAGGCTCCCTGCTCGGCAGGAAGCCTGCTCCTCCCTCTCTCACTCCCCTTGCTTGTGTTCCCTCTCTGGCTGTGTTTCTCTCTGTCAAATAAACAAAATCTTTAAAAAAAAAAAAAAATAATAAATAAATAAATAAATAAATAAATAAATAAGAAGGAAATCCTGCAATAGGAAAGAGATGAACCTTGAAGACATTATGCTAAGTAAATAAGCCAGTCGCAGGTCAAATGCCGTATGATTCCACTTGTATAAGGTATCTAAAATAGTCAAACTCCTAGAAGCAGAGTAAAATGGTAGGTGCCGGGGACTGGGAATGAGAGGGTTCAGCGGGAATGGGGAATCGCTAATCAAGAGGCATACAGTCCCAATTATTCAAAATCAGTACGTTCTAGAAGATCTGCTGTACAACCATTGTGCAACATTAACAATCATGTACTGTACACTTAAAACTTTATCAAGAAGGTAGATCTCATGCTAAGTGTTCTTCCCACAATAAAATAAAAATTTAAACCTGCAATGATTGAGGAAGCTGAAGCCCCACTTTCAAATGTGGGTAGAGCAGTGGAATAGGAATTACATCTACCGTTACTGGTGTCCATGACCCATGAGGGTGCTGCTTTATTAAAAATTACTCTGACAGTTTCTCCACACACAGAACCCCTTTGACATTTTCCTAGCATTCATCTGGTACGTTGATAGGACTACGATTTAATGAAACTGTTTTTCTTAAGTAAATAAGCCAGACTATAAATCCAAATAAATGTCATCACCTTCAAAATAAAGATATAAATTTGTTTTAATGAAGTTCCAAATTTCTGTATCTAAATTTTTTTCTCCTTAAAAGCAGATTTTTCAACACTACCTTAAAAACTAATGACGTATTTTATGTATTATATGTTGGCTAATTGAATTTTAAAAAAAGAGCAGACTTTTTGCTATCAATTAAAATTCATTTAAATCCAAGGGTGGGGTGCCTGAGTGGCTCAGTGGGTTAAAGCCTCTGCTTTCGGCTCAGATCATGATCCCAGGGTCCTGGGATCCAGGCCTGCATCTTGCTCTCTGCTCAGCAGGGAGCCTGTTTCCTCTGCTTTCTCTACCTGCCTCTCTGCCTACTTGTGATCTCTCTCTCTCTGTCAAATAAATAAATAAAATCTTTAAAAAAAATAAAAAATTAAAAAATAAAAAATAAATAAATCCAAGGGTGCCTGGGTGGCTCAGTGGGCTAAGCCTCTGCCTTCAGCTCAGGTCATGATCTCAGGGGCCTGGGATTGAGGCCCACATTGGGCTCTCTGCTCAGCAGGGAGCCTGTTTCCTCTGCTCTCTCTGCCTACCTGTGATCTCTCTCTCTGTCAAATAAGTCAATAAAATCTTTAAAAATTTTTTCATTTAAATCCAAGACTAAGGTGAGTAAGCAAGTTTGATGTACACGTTTGAAGTTTAAAAACAATAAGGCAATAATAAAAGAAAAGAAGTGGTTTCCATGTAATGGGATACTATGAAACTATCAAAAATAGTGAAATATATATATATATATATATATATATGCAGTTATGAAATGACCTAGAAAATATATTGTCCAGAGAAACAATAGCTAGGACCTAAGATGATTATAGCATGCTTTTTTTTTAGCTTTATTTTTAACATCTTTTTTTATAGCATGCTTTTAACTATATTTTTTTAAAGACGTATGTATATAAACATATGTTTAATAAATACACATTTAATCAATGCATGGGCTAGCTCTGGAAGGATACCTAAATAATTGGTAGTTTAAAAATAGCTGTTGTTCCAAAAATATTAATATGCTTGTTTAGCATCTTTACATGTTTGATTCTTAGCTCTTATTTCATTTCAAGATACTTTAAGACAAGAATTATGCCCCCTTCTTCTTGATATAACCATATGCACAGGAGATTACATAATACTCCATAAATAGCTGGGGATTAACAGATCAGATTTACATATGGTAATGCCAAGTTTCGAAAGGGGTGCAGAGAGAGAGATTTGTCCAAACAAATAAAAACAATGTGAGGGCTTATTTGAGGAAGTACTTGAATACAATACAACCACCTTCTCATATTCTTCTTATCTCATAAAAATAAGTATATCTGATTTGGCAAGAGCCTATGCCTTCTACTTGCTATTGTGGTAAGTCACAGAAAAATAGAACTTTCTATTTTGTACCCAGAAACTGGATAACTCATCAGGTGCATTTTGCAACCCAGTCTCGTGCACAGACATCTGCAGTTATATTTGCCATTGTAAATTTAATAGCCCGTGTGGTTCCCAGAAAAGGTCCAGCTTGAAGAGGGAACTTCCCACCACATAGTGTACAGAAAGAAACAGCTGGCCCCATGGCCAGGGAATACGCTGACTGCTGCCGAAGCATCTGGCATGGGTCATTGCCATTCTTGGAGCACCAGACCAGCCCACCAACTCTTCCTGATATGACAGAAACCCACAGGCAGTTGGTTGCTGTTCCACTTCATTTCTTCATTCAAAACATTTTCCAAAGATCATATCCAAGAGCACATATAATGTGAAATATTAAAGTTTCAGATCAAAAGCCAATATACCTCAGAACACATAACTTGGTACAACTTCAGAGATGTCCTTGGCTAAGTGGACTGCAGGGGTAAAAAGTCCACCTGAAAGGATGCTGTAACGGCCCCCACCCTCTAGAACAGAGCCTCGTCCTGTTATCTAAGTCCAGCAACCGGCAGGCAGCTACCCAGCCCCCTCAAGCCCTGCGGAAAACAAAAGAAATTCCATAAGACTGTACACATGCAACTCCTCACGTACCCCTTAACCCAAATTAGGACATATGTTCCCCTGCAAAGGTGGTTAAGAAAACGATTGGCTGCCTGCGTGCAGACCATGGCTGTAGTGTCTTAAACTAATTGGCTATCAAGGTGCAGGCTTTGTTGTAACGGACACTGTAATCATATACAAGGCCACCCCCGGAAGGACTCGGGACTCTCAGCCGCTGACTGGTTTGGGGTCAGGCTGTGAGTCTGAGCATGCTCGAATAAACCCTTTGCTTTTGCATGGAACAGGTCCCTCAGAGTCTTCCTTGACAGGTGTGGCATTCCAAGGCTCCCAGCTGACTGCCCTCTTGGGTGGTCGACTCTTACACACCAATCTGAAAAGTCAGGATGCCTGAAGTTACCTCAGACAGAGAAAACATATTGAAGCATTTCCCCCATCAACTTAAAGAATTTAATCAGTATCATTTGCAAATTACATAGAGAGAACACTGAGGGACAGAAAGGGTTAGCTACACTTTAACATTCTCAAGCACTTACTGTGGCCATGGAAGCTTAGGAAGGTTATCTGGGTTTTGCACACAAATAGATACTTAGCTGCTGAGGAAAGGGAAGCTCAGAGAAGTTACTCCGTTTTCCCAAGGCGAAACAGCCAGTACAGATACCAGGATCTGCCTTTAAGCCTAAATCTACCTTACCTAAACTTGATGTTCTCCCAGTCTAAGAGCTGATGAAAAGCAAAGGTGAACAGTATGGGCTCTGAGGCCAGATCACCTGGGCATGAACCCTGACTCTACCAACTGCCAGATGTAAGACCTAAGCAACATGCTTTGCCTCTTGTGTCTCCCTTTCCTCCATAGAGAAAATGAGCACAAGAAGTCAATATCCCAGAGGGTCATTTTGAGCATAAATGGATTTGTATTTTACTGTACTCAGCAAGCATTATTACTGTTATTATGTCAAATGCTGACTCTGGAGAGAATCAGGACAAATATACTTTGATGAGAGATGGAAATTAACATTATTGAGTAGAAAATCAGAAGGCAGATCAAAGTAAGAAATAATGAGGTATGTACCTGTGACGGTATTTGAGGATGGATGGTAGTGGGGAAAAGCTCACCAGGAGAAAATATGAACCGATGAAATTGGAATAGAACATTAATGAAGACAAACTTAGAAATTAGAGTCATCCTGCTGATTGGAATACCCTAAAGTTTGTTTTTCATTGGTTTCTTGTTCCTGTTCTCTGTTCTTTAAACAGAAGAGACATCACTTTGTTGAACGATCTCAAAAGCAATTGTGTAAAAAGTAAAGTCTATACAATTTGAACTCCTATGAGGGATTTAGTCCACCTTCCTTAGCTCAGGCAAAGGCTTCTAGAAACAAAGCACCAACTTTGATTCCTAAATGAGCATCAGTCCCTGTGGCTCAGTTACTCAAAGCTTCCAGCAGCACAGAACCTAATAGTTTGTGCTCCACAGCTGGGTTCTAAGCCTGGGGCTCCCAATGACTTTTTCGAGAGCTTCATGATTGGTTTGGTTCCATGGGATTTGGATCAAGATGAAAGATGAGCCCAAGGTTATTTGGAAACGGTTCATATTTAAGAGACCTTCAAACACTTCACAAATAAAAGGTGGTCTATAAATATTGTATAATAACCCTAGAATAACTTCGCACTTGCTAATGTTTATCACTGGGGAAAAATTAGCAATGGGCACACTCATCCTTCAAAAGTTAGGAAATTTGGATAAAATCCAAATAGTTTGGAAGAGTTGAAATCATTTTACTCAGAGGGGAGTAGCAGTTCATAAGGGAAGGAAATTGCATTTGAATTTCTCAGCAGTGTGATAAAAGTACTCTATCTAGATGATACCTATTTCTCATTGAGTATCCCTGGCCTCCAGCACCGAATCCACCACCCTCTCACCCTACTAACTCATTATTGGTCATCCATGGAGCTGGTCCTCAGTCACAGGAATAGGGTTATACAAATTGAAGATCACCTGTCTATTATTAATGCATCAAGTAGAAACCAAATGCAACAATCTCAGAGACACATAACTAAATATCTTTTCAATCACCATCCATTACCACCCTTTTGTGCACTGGTGCTAACCCTGACTATTTATTCTGGCACAGAGTGGCCCTTTAGGGCTTGTGCTACATTAGTGAGTCAAATTGGCCATTTTTTCATTGCAGACCTGCTGCTTTAAAAATCAGCATTTACAAAGCAGCTTGTGATGCAGTAAAGAGCCCAGATAGAGATATAATAAACAATGTTTTAAATTGCATTTGGACATTTTAAAATGCTCTGGGCTCAATTTCATAAGGCATTTGCATTTGTAATGAAAAAAAAAACATCTCTGAGCTTCAGTCTCAGGTTAACAGCCTCTTTTATGTTGTAAATTTTTTGCAGGAGCAATTACAAATTATACACAGATTCATTATTTCTCAAGTACTTTATCAGGACATTTCCCCATACATCTAATTTGTCCTGTCTGAAATGTAACTTGACATAAGGGATTTTCTTAATTACTTTTGAAGCCCTTCCAAGATAATCAACTGCTTTTTGGAGCATGATAAAAGACAGTAGACAGTATTGCCAGTCTGTCTTAGGATCACATGCGGAAGTTTTTGGTAAAAGCAAAGAAAGGCAACATTTGCTTCTTAAACTATTCAGTATCTCCATTTTAATTTGGCTTCCCTTTAAGTGACAGTATCTAAAAATACAGAAGAAAAAAGAACATGTCCCACCCACTTTTATCTGCCCCATTGCAATGGCTGTCACTTTGGGGGTAGATGCAGCCAATATTTACAAAAGGACAAAAGGATAACCTGTGTTATTCTGAAGAATTTTTTTCTCTTTTTTTAAAAGATTTTCTTCATTTATTTGAGAGACAGTGAGAGAGAGAGCTGGAGCAAGCAAGAAGCAGGGGGAGTAGCAGACAGAAGCAGAGGGAGAAGCAGATTCCCCACTGAACAGGGAGCCCAAGGTAGGAGGGGGGCGCTCAATCCTAGGACCACCGGATCATGCCCTGAGCTGAAGGCAGGCACTTATCCACTGAGCCACCCAGGTGTCCCATGAAGAATCTTAACCAAAGATTAAATAAAGATTGCACCAGGGTGCCTGGGTGGCTCAGTTGGTTAAGCATCTGCCTTTGGCTCGGGTCATGATCCTGGGGTCCTGGGATGAAGCCCTGCATGGGGCTCCATGCTCAGCTAGGAGTCTGTTTCTCCCTCCCCCCTCCCCCTGCTCATGCTCTCTCTCTCTCTCAAATAGATAAATAATATCTTTTTTAAAAAATAAATAAAGATTGCAGCAAAAATAAAATAACCAGATTTGGGGAGAAGAAGGAATACTGTCAAAAGGTGGTTGTTTCTGCTACCCTCCTTAACAGATTTAAGTAAAGGATGGAACACTTGTTTAAGGGAACATTTCTACTTGTGTTTTCAAGCTGCTAATTCTTTTTTTTTTTTTTTAAGATTTTATTTATTTGACAGAGAGAAACACAGCCAGAGAGGGAACACAAGCAAGGGGAGTGAGAGAGGGAGAAGCAGGCTTCCCGCCGAGCAGAGTGCCTGATGTGGGACTCATCAGACACCCCGGGTCTCTGGGATCATGACCTGAGCCAAAGGCAGTCGCTTAACCAAGTGAGCCACCCAGGCGCCCCTCAAGCTGCTAATTCTAAATAATTTCACTTTTTAGTTACAGAACAATATTTATGGTCAACCACAGAGGTCCACGTCACTGTCCCTAGAGTCTTAAATGGAAAAATAGATTTTGTAGGTGTGACTAAGGCCACCGACCCTGAGATGGGGAGATTATCATGGATTATCAGGGAATGTACAACCTAATCATATGCCTCCTTAAATCTGGAGAACTTTTCCCAGCTGTGGTCAATGAGAGATGAGATAGAAGGGTTGGAGAAGTTCAAGACTCAGTCCACTGTTGCAGGCTTTGAAGATGGAGGAAGGGGGCCACAAACCAAGGAATGTGCTGGTCTCTAGAAGTTGGGAAGAGCTCCCAGTTTATAACTAGCAAGAAGGGACTGAGTTCTATCAACAACCCAAGTGAGCAGGAAACGTATTCTCCCTTAGAGCCTCCACAGAAAGGAAAACAGCCTGAGAACACCTTGACTTTAGCCTAGGGAGAGCTGTGTCAGACTTCTGACCCGAAGAACTAGGAGACAATACATTTGAGCTGTTGAAGCTTCTACAGAGGTGGTCATGTATGAAAGCCCCACAGAAAACCAATACACCATCTATAGTATAATATCCTTTGGTTTTTTTTAAGTTAGCTCTCTGCCCAGTGTGGGGCTTGGACTCATAGTCCCAAGACCAAGAGTTATATGCTAGATCTACTAACTGTGCCAGGCACCCCATAACATACTATTTATATACCTAGATCATCAGCATACCATCTTTATATACCTAGATCATCCTTAAAGTACCCAAATACAAGAGATTGAATACTAACTGTATTATCATATAGCATTTAGTACTACCCTGTGCAATAGAAATTCAAATACCACTTGCTAAAGTCAAATTAAATTGCATCTGATAGATGGAAAACATAAAGAATCTAATGTCCTTCCAGGAAACTGACATTATTAACTTAAGAACACTAACTGGGACAGTGGATGAAAGATGAAAAGCATTAGCTTTGTTTTAGATTAACATTGTTAATATGCTATGCTGACCCTTAATCATCTCCCAAGAACTGTTCTTGGAAAGGATATAACTGATTCTTCTCAATTTTAAAACTTAGCCTTGACAGTATGTAACAAGAGGTCCACAGGAATTCATGGAATATTATATCTTTTCAACAAAAACCACTCCAAAATAACAGGAACATGCCTAAAATAAAAGGAATCATGCCATCACTTTTTCTAGGTGAATGCAGGCAATATTAATAACCAAAAATATAATGGTTAGTTTGGTGCTTCATTCATATTAAATGATGGATGACCTCATCTAAGATCTTATGTTCCAGGTGTAATCAACTTTCCCAAATACATAATGGCAAAGAATAGCCATTCAAGTGAGCCAGGACATTACAAAATGTGCTATGGAAGGCATTAAGCTAAAGAAAACTGAGTGTTCAGCTCATCAAGTTGGTCAGGAAGAGATTCATGATCCAAGCCTATGAAAATCAATGTAAGTATGGTGTTCCATTTTAAGATGGTGGATGGAAGACATGTATCAAATTTGGTTTCCTCCCAAAATCCCTGTGAAGAATCTTCTCAAACAAAAGACAAAATAACAAGGATAGGGCGAACAGGAAAGCAGACAGTGACCAAATTTTGGAAGCTGGACAGCAAAGACCACTAATGTAAACTCAACCACCTCAAAAAGCTGAATGATAGCCAATGGCTGGGAAAGCTGAGAACCAAAATGATTTACTTTGAAATTCCCCAATCCCCTCCCGAACATGCCCAGATTACTCGACTTTTATTCTATAGAGACCTGGGCTGGAAGGAATGTAAGGGTAGAGGTACTGCACAGCAATGGGTTAAGTGACCCTATGAAAGCTAAATGCTAATCACAGGAATGTTCAACTGTATGGAAACTCTCACATAATCTAGAAAAGAACCCCAAACTGCTTACCCTGTATTTTGGGACTAGGTCTCTACTGTTTGAACTGCACAATCTTAAAGATTTTTTTTTTTTCTTTGACAGAGAGAAACACAGCTAGAAAGGGAACACAAGCAGGGGGAGTGAGAGAGGGAGAAGCAGGCCTCCTGCAGAACAGGGAACCCGATGCAGGGCTCCATCCTGGGACTCCGGGACCATTACCCAAGCCAAAGGCAGACACTCAGTGACTGAGCCACCCAGGTGTCCCTGAACTGCACAATCTTAAGAAAGCCTATTATATATTAGGTGAACTTGGTTCTAACAATGGCTTTCAACAATTACTAATTACGGAATCTCTAAAATGGAATTAGCGAGAGTAGGAAGAGGATGGTGTGAGAGAAACCCTGGGTGCTATGAGTGCCATCAGCCCCCAGGCCTGGTTTCCCTTCTGACCTCTCCATCTCCCCCCTCTCAAGATAGCTTAAAGGTAGGCCAGTGATGAGCCGACAAGTCTATCCAACTCCTCCTGTTGCAACACTTTTTTTGAGGTAACTAACACAGAAATAGCTTAACAGCATAGATCCCAGGCTTCATCTCCCACCAACCACCAGATCCCAGGCAGTCAGATCTTCAAACAAGAGACAGGAAGACCCTTTTCGAAGGAATCTGACCTGTCCAAAAGGAAAAAAAAAAACAAAAAACCCTAAAAGTAATGATGGTGAGAGTTCCCCAATTAAAGGGAACCACTTACATAGTCCTCCTAGAATAGTTGCTTTTGGTTGAGATGACTTGGCTCCCAGGGAATATTAGGCAATGTCTGGAAACATTTTTGACTGTCTTAACTAGAGGGCTGTGGATGGTACCTATGAGCACAGGCCAAGGATGCTGCTAATCATTCTACAATCCACAGGTCTGTCTCCTACAGACAAATATTAAGCAATTCCAATAACCCTTTAAGTGTCTCACTCCTAATCGTGATCAGACTACCAAAGATTGCCAGACAATTTAGCAAAGCCTCTAACAGCAAAGAAAAAACAGACTGAGCACAAAGAAACAAAAGCAGTTTGGAGGAAAGAGAGATCTTGCAGCCAAAAAAACCCAAACAAACCAGAAACAAAACTGAAACTATCACTAATATTTCAGAGAGCTAAGAGTCCATACATCCATGAAACATGGTAGTGACACCTTTTTTTTTTTTTTTTTTTTTTTTTTTTTTTTACAAAAAATAAACACCAAGGAAACAAAAAATGCTCTTGGAAATTAAGGTGATAAC